>LBNU01023477.1:7115-20538 GCA_014162995.1 Artemisia annua
ATATTATCGTTAAAGATTTTATCTTTTTATTTAATTGATCCGGTATGTATTTCAAGTTCATGATGATCAGTGATCACAACTTTCACATCTCGCTCAAAGTTGAGTTCAATCGGTTTTGTTTTCTAAAGTAGTTATGTTGAACGTGTAAATTAATATTTTAAAACACGGATTGATCCGACCGATTGAACCGTGAACCAAATAGAACTAATTAACTAATCATACATACTAATTAACTAATCATATATACTGAACTGCATGAAGGGATATATATGGTAAAGCTAAAATACTTATGACTATATTGACATATAAATAAACTCATGCATAAAATCATCTTCGTGTTATTATCCTACATTTTTAACAGGAAACAAATGAAGTAATGAACTCAATGGAGTACTAGTCAAGTCCAATTATCAAATATGAAGAACATTATATTACTAGCTCAACATTTGAATCGTGTGAGGAAGACATGAAGTAATGAACCCACTGTCTAGTCTATAAATACCCATGTGCCAATACAACTCTTCACAATTATCCTTCTCTCAAAACACTATTATCCTTTTCTCAAAACCTAGCATAAGCATGATGCAAACAACTTCTACCATCAACCAAGACAATAACACCACTACCACCACCACCACCAACAACAATGACAACAACACCGCCACCATCAACAACAACAATGAGAATATCTCCACCACCCCAACCACCACCAACAACAATGACAATAACACCACCACCATCAACGAGGACAATGAGAATATCTCCACCACCACCAACACCAACGATGACACTACCACTGCCACCAACAACAACAATGACAATGATATCTCCACCACCACCAACAACAACAATGAAACTATCTCCATCACAACCACCAACGAGGACACTATCACCACAACCAACGACAATAACACCACTACCATTACCACCACCAACAACAACAACAACAATAACACCACTACCACTACCACCACCAACAACAACAATAACACCACTACCACCCCCAACAACAACAACAATAACAAATACAATTGGAAAAAAATTGCCGCCTTCTGTTACAACATTACATTGTCCATCGGGGCACATGTTTTGCTATACTACGTCTTTTTCACTGATTTCACTTACCATATTCCCAACATGCGAGTTGAAGAAGTTAAATTGATCGACACGCATGTACACTATACCATCAATCATAACGACTCCAGTGTTACCCTTGAAGGGAATGCTACCATTAAAACTAGATTTGATGTGAATGGCAATGTTAGGCGCACTCCGGACATAGGGAGTTTCGTGCTGGCTATGCAGGTTCACGAAAATTACTATATCACTACCTATTCGAGTAGTGTGTACAATATATCCGAAGATGAACAGCTGATGGTGATAAACTTTGCACCATATAAATCACCTTTGACACAAGAACATATGACGAGATTCGAGAAGCATGCGAAAACGAATGGCCAATGGGTACAACTCAGGGGGGATTTCCAATGGCACATCATGAATAACACGTTACAAGCTCATGAAAATACATATAGGCATACATATTTTATGTGTGAGTTTATGTATGTAAATGGCAGCGTTTACAACTGTCGTCTTGGTGTACGCCAAGATGTTTTTGTTCCGCTTTAATGAGATATTGTTCCGCTTAATTAGGGATTCAGAATTGGAGGCGCGATTGTTTTGGTGTTTTGTTCAAGTTGTTCAAGTGGGGTGTTTGGTGGATCGGAAGACATTTGGCGTGTGAAAATCAACACTAGTTTAGTTATTTTATTATTGTAATGTTTTACTTATCTGAATTATTATGTATTGTTTTAATTATTAATGAAATTTAGGGCGCAACGCAGCCTAATGCTTTTTCTATATAATTCTTTGGCTACTTGTGTTTTTATTGTTGTTATTTTTGTCTTTTCTTTTTGTGGGTTGAAGGTCTAGCATAAATTGGATATAGTTTAGCTTGGCTGAATTTATTTTTCGTGTTTTATAATTCATAATACTATGCCATTTTTCAAAATTAAAATGATCAATGCTTTATTAATAAGTAGAACACATATATAGAATGTTGAAAGGTGCCTTTAACCACTTCAAATACGTCCCCTTCCAATTCTAAGCATGTGATACTTTTATTTCGATATGACACACATTGATATTGTGACATATTTAAATATAAGTGAGTTGCAATTGACATTTGAGGTTGAGTTACCTATTGTTAAAGACCAGCATATATGTTAAACTTAGTAATATTTTAAAACAATCATAGAATTTTATACTTACATATCTTTATAAACAACTGTTAGAGTAGACTATTGGTATATTGGGTAAAACTGAATATCATAAGTATTCTATATTGATTTTGTGTGTACGATGAGAACTATAGGTGATATAGGGGTGCAGACAAGTAATAAATAGGATGAGTGTATACTTTTCCGTTTTGATGCAAAATGTTAATTCAATTTTCATGTCACCTTACAGCTATGTTATTTTTCTATCTTCATGCAAAGAGATAATATCTTTTAAATCTTTTCAAATTTTACTCGTAAAGTCGTATGTCATATAATATTCTAAAAATTCCCATTTTGTTTTCATGTCTTTAACCTCGACAATGTTAAGAGTATTTTAAAATAAAGTTTGACCAACTATTTGAGGGTTATATATAACTTATTAACAATTGATTACCTAAATTTAAATGTGCACACTAGACAAACAATGGCAAAAAATATAATTCACTCTTTTTCATTAGTTATAGCAAAAAAACTGGCAAAGGGAGTGGAAGACTTTGGGACCTATTGAGACAATGGGATTCGACTGACTTAAATCCGTCTCGATGTCCTCTTTGTGAGTTAGTTCGGGACTCCCATGACCACTGGGTTTTTGAATGCATATTTTCCTCGCATGTTTGGTCTAGTGTATAGATGAAAGCGGGTATGTCTAATGTTACATATGCATACATATTTTATGTGTGAGTTTATGTATGTAAATGGCAGCGTTTACAACTGTCGTCTTGGTGTACCCCAAGATGTTTTTGTTCCGCTTTAATGAGATATTGTTCCGCTTAATTAGGGATTCAGAATTGGAGGCGTGATTGTTTTGGTGTTTTGTTCAAGTTGTTCAGGTGGGGTGTTTGGTGGATCGGAAGACATTTGGCGCATGAAAATCAACACTAGTTTAGTCATTTTTTTACTTATCTGAATTATTATGTATTGTTTTAGTTATTAATGAAATTTAAGGCGCAACGCAGCCTAATGCTTTTTCTATATAATTCTTTGGCTACTTGTGTTTTTAGTGTTGTTATTTTTGTCTTTTCTTTTTGGTGGGTTGGAGGTCTAGCATAAATTGGATATAGTTTAGCTTGGCTGAATTTATTTTTCGTGTTTTATAATTCATAATACTATGCCATTTTTCAAAATTAAAATGATCAATGCTTTATTAATAAGTAGAACACATATATAGAAAGTTGAAAGGTGTCTTTAACCACTTCAAATACGTCACCTTCCAATCCTAAGCATGTGATACTTTTATTTCCGATATGACACACATTGATATTGTGACATATTTAAATATAAGTGAGTTGCAATTGACATTTGAGGTTGAGTTACCTAGTGTTAAAGACCAGCATATATGTTAAACTTAGTAATATTTTAAAAATAATCAGAATTTGATGCTCACATATCTTTATTAACGTAGTGTAGACTATTGCTATTTTGGGTAAAACTGAATATCATAAGTGGTCTATATTGATTTTGTGTGTATGATGAGAACCATAGGTGATACAGGGGTGCAGACAAGTAAAATAGGATGAGTGTATATTTTAATTTTTGTGTCTACTCAGCTCTTTTACTTTTCCGTTTTGATGCAAAATGATAATTCAATTTTCATGTCACCTTACAGCTATGTTATTTTTCTATCTTTATGCAAAGAGATGATATCTTTTGAATCTTTTCAAATTTTACTTGTACGTCAAATTCTACAACCATGTTATTTTTTCATGCGTTTAACTTGACAATGTTAAAAGTATTTTAAAATAAAGTTTGGACAACTATTCGAGGGTTATATATTACATATTAACAACTGATTACCTAAATTTAAATGTGCACACTAGACAAACAATGGCAAAAAATATAATTCACTGTTTTTCATTAGTTATAGCAAAAAAATGGCAAAGGGAGTGGAAGACTTTGGGACATATTGAGACAATGGGATGTGGGTCATTAGTTAGTTCGGGACTCTCATGACCACTGCGTTTTTGAATGCATATTTTCCTCGCATGTTTGGTCTAGTGTAAAGATGAAAGCGGGTATGTCTAATGTTTCTTCATCTTTGGATTATATAGTTGATTGGTTAACTCCCATTGCCAAGAGGCGTTCAGCTGCAAGCCGTTGTTTCTAAGCTTGTGTTCGCGGTGGCCACTAATTTTATTTGGCAAGAAAGAAATTCGTGGTTGTTTAAGCAAAAGAAGAGAAATAAAGAAAAGGTGGTCGAGGTTATTCTATCTACTGTTCGTCTAAAGCTTCTAACGTTTCTTTTTAAAAAGACGATTCAAGTTAAGAAGGCATTAGTAGCGGGGAAGCTCCCAACAGTTTGATCAAAGATAAAGCAACGTGATTTTTGTTTTTTAGTCAAGTCATGTTCTAGTAGTGTTTTATTGTATGATTCGGCTAGTCTAATAGTTTTATTAAAGTTGCCATGTTAACCTTATCTGGATAGTGGTTAGAAGCACAATTGTTGTGTTTGCTTGTTCAAGTCAATTTATCTCACTATCTTTTAATATTAGCAAAATTTGTAAGTTGGTTGTTAATCATAATTATAATAGTTGTTGCTAGTATATCATTTTAAAAGTATTTGAGGGAATTGCATATTGGACAACAAAAGAAGAAGAAAAAGGATAAGTGTGAATTGAATGACCATTGCATATTGGTGTATTGGTCATACCATTGTGCCGTTGGACGAATTTAAGTCGCAATTTAAATTGAGGGAATTATGATAACTCGATGGGCAGCATTCCTTATATAACACATGAATTGATCCAAGGGGAATCTTCGATGGGCAGCATTCCTTATATAACACATGAATTGCAAAACTTCAAAGGCCCATAAATAAAACCATTACTCTTATTAAATGAGCTATCCACCTTTAACCATAATAATTAACAAAGTCCAATACATACCTGATACCTATAAAGGCCAAAAATAAAATAACTACAATTACCACCAATATCCAAACACCCCTTGTAACTCCAGCTTTGACTAAAATCAATCAACAGAAACGAATTTTCCTCTAAAAAACCATAATTCACCAAACAATACAATGATATAAGATCCATAAACGCCTAACTGATACACAACACTTCTAGGACTCACTTTAGAATCGTTAGAAGGCAACAATAAACTTGGGTAATCAATGAAGTAGTATGAAAACCGAAAGTGTTATTGTTATTATGGCGGGAAAAGTGATTGAATGTGTAAATGGATTTGTTAAAACTTACAATGGAAAGTGAGTTTGTTACATAGAAAGTTACAAATTCAAAGCTAATTAAATGAACAATTAGTCTAAGCCTTTTATACCAATTGCGTTGTTGACTATTTACTTTGACTTTCTGTTAACTTCTGTTGACTCTCCAAAACGACCCATGACACTAACAGGCAACATCATACTACTCTTTCAAAACCTCAAGACACTATCATCCATAAATAATACTCCAAATACTATCCTTATCAAATAAAACTCTTCTGACCAAATTCTTCTTAAACTGGAGCCACACCATTAAAAAGAAATCACACTCAAAATTACTACAGACCCTCCAAAAGATGTAGAAATCCCATTTAAGATCTATAGAAAGAAATGACCAAAAGTTATCTAAGCCAGGGTTACATAACCAGGGATCAAAAAACTTTAGACAGACCTTAAAAATTGTAACATAAGACTATACAAAACACCCTATAACTGTCAAAAACGCACTGCATCATAATCATTCTTCCAAACAACATAAAAAACCAGAACCACGGCAACTTCTCAACACTCAAATATCCCCGTAGCCTACAGAAACCAACCACTTTCCACTGCATATCCACATACCAGCCTATCATTTCTTATCCTAAAAAATAAGAGACTTATGACTCTTTAACACATGAAAATTCCACATTTCAGCAACTTCCATAGCCTGTTTAGTACTTCTGACCTTAAGACACATCATCCTAAGTCTAACAGTCTCTTTAATCAAATTAAACAGCTCATAGCATAGAATTAGAAGTTGTGTTTTAATGTATGGTCTCAACCAAGTGCAGTTGAGTTTTTACCTATTTTAAGACGTGACTTCAGATATATCGAAACATTAATCACCATTTTGTTGATCACAAAAAGAAGTTAAAAGAAAAAGATTTAAAAGCTTCCATTTCATCAAGGGCCACATAAGTACAATTTTTATAGCTATAGCCTAGGCCAAATGTTAATTATGTTCATTTACTAGAAAAGAACCCTGAAAGACCACGGATAGTAGATGTTGTAGTTTGGATAAACAACAATCACTTTATCCCCACAGCCATGATTCTTCTGCTCTGGTTAAGTACTTGAAGACAATCATCAAAGCTCTAATTCACTTTTGATCAATATAAGAAACTCCTAAAGGCAAAACGCTCATCATGTAATATTTTGGCTACCACAGAAACAACAATCTGAGTAAATTAAAGGTATTCAAAACATAATCAATCATATGACAGGCATAGTAATTCACAGTGAATACCATATTTTATCAGATGGTGGCTAACCAGGGTATACATCTGCACAATATAAGAAACTCCTGTGATTTTCTTGTTCTCATAAGTTAAAAGCAGTGCAAAGTGTTGGGATGTTGCAGTAAATCCAACCAATGACTTGATCTAAATATCTAATCATGTCAAACCGTTCCACTAGTGCAAACATATGCAAACACATATTACAATAAATAATAGCTAAACACATTCTAACATTACAAACACAAATTACATCTCGCTATGACCAGTCGAACACACTGTTTTATGAGGCACCACTCGAAGATCGACCCGCACGCCACTCGTTGATATAAGCCATTGAATTCAAATTTACTGGCACCTCTCGATTTTCAAGCACCGGAAGTATATCTTTTGAACTCGCTAGGAGTTGAGCAGCCATTAATATACTTTTCTCCCTCTTATCGGTCGCTACCTCGTGACATTTAAGCTCAATAAGGCTTGGAATGTTCGTGAAACAAGCACACATCACATCAGCGATATGTTGTCTTGTATCCTCAAAGTGACCTTGTAGAATAGTCTGATTCTCGGGATCACGAAGGCGGTCCAACATGGTCTTGCTTATTTGGTGCAGACATCGTGAAACAATGTACTTAGAAACTGTTTGCTCATCTTCAACCATGCCCATTTGTTCACCGTCTATAGTCCCCTCGATGTTTGCACATTCGTTGCGTAACCTTTCGAGAAACCCCATGTACGATTCGTCTTCATTTGTCTGAAGATCGAATTCGCACCATTGGTGAAATAGATCAACTTGGGACCATATTTGTGTGCTAGCACGTTGAGCTAAAACTGATATGTGATCTGTACATCTTTCTTTCTCGATGGCTACTACAAATTTTAAACCCTCCCTCACACAAGCGGTTAATGAATCTTTCACCTCTTGTGTAATGGCAGGATTTGCAATCGCAACTCCTGTTAATGTTGCTACAACTAGGCTCCAACATGTCTGGTGGGTTCCCGAATCAGTATGTGAGTCATACTCAAAAACACCAGTGAATCCTGGTGAAGAATGACAAAGAAACGAAAGAAATTCCACTTGACGTGTGTTTTGAGACCCGCGAATGACTTGGTCTATTTGGTTGATACATCTTTTTATGTATCTCTTTGAAGGTCTTGTTATCTCGTCTACTTGTATAGCAAACCTAAAATACACTTCGTCATCGCTATCAGTGTTGTTTTGGTCATTATCTTGTATTCGCAAAATTGTTAACAAACTTTTGTAACATATTCTTAGCAAAGGTCCAGACAAGGATGCATGAATGAGAAACAAAATTTCAAAGAAAGACATAAAAAGTCTGTGAAAAGCTTCCACTACATACAAAATATACTTTTGTAGAAAATGGAAAGCTCTTTTTGTGTTTTGTCCAGGAAGATAAGCGACGAGAGAGTAGTCTTCTCTCCATTCTTCAAGCTGCTTAACCCAATGTTTATCGACTCGGAGAGGGATTATAAACCTTTCTGATGGGGTTGAGTGGTATGTCAAGACTAATGACCTTAAAAATAACGCCATTGACCCAACCAAAGAACCAACTGCTAGAGCAAGCAGTAGTAGTTTGATTCCCCACCTGTAGTCTGAGACATCATGCCAATATTGCCGGCCTTTGACAAAAGGGGCAATAAAAACATGGCGTTGTAGGTAACAGAACAAAATCGAGCTAAGTGAGACAAAATATGAAATCGGACAACATGCTAATAGAAACTCAGGATCGGCGGTTTGAGCCATAACCCAATATTTTTTTGTTTCGAATGTTAGTTCTTGTATTCGTGGGGAGAAGTAACGTGTTTGAGGTTGAGAATAAGGGTTACGTATCATCGCCAACTGATTAAACCTAAAATTTGCTCTCCTATTTAAAGAAGGGACCATGAGGGAAACAGTGACTGGCGAGACGAACACCATGACAAGCAGCAAGAAACTGGGACTGAAGGGAGCATAACCGTGAACAAAGAGAATGATAGATTTGTTGAAAATAAGCACCATTGATGGTACAAGGAGGGAAGAAGTTCTGCTCCATAGTTCTTTTGGACTTTTTGTCGCTAAGGACAAATGAAGATAGGAGACCATGACACCCATAAACAAGAGGCCAGTGGAAGTGGATGTGTTGATACTATAATTTTCCACATCAGAAGATAGGTCTAACAAAATAGTCAGACCTGATGACATGAGTGAGATGGATATGGCGTTTCCATTCAGATACCGGCCTGGAATCCACAACTTACGTTTTTGACATCCCTTTACAATATCAGCTGTAACTAAAACTGCACAAATAATAACCGCTGTAGCAAAGTATGCACCTAAAAATGGTGTCACATCTTTGATTGAGTCAAACGCCATTGAGACTCTCAGACGTTGATGTAGAAAATTATAAATAAGAAGAAAAATGAACGTGAGGAGGTGAAAGAAGAATACCTTGGAAAAGAAAGAAGAATGAAGAAGATGAAAAGAGAAAGAAAAAAAAAAATGGAGGAAGAGGAGAGAGAGACAGAGAGATACTTGGGGAAGACGTAGTCAAAAGTAAATAAATTATTTTAAGTGAGGCAGTGATTGTTGTTTTTAGTTTTTTTTCCTCACTTTTTGACCTTTTACATCTTCTTAAACATATAACACACATATTTATCATCTTAGATATTACTCCTATTATTTAGTTAGTAGTTGCAATTGCAAACTTGCAATTATACTTCTAACAAAGATCAGTACTAACTTAAATAGTTTGCTTTATTGTAACTTGCATACAATAAAAGACAACTTATAAAATGTCAAATGTCTAACATTATTTGGATTACTTTTAGATAGTAAAATGGATAATGTATGTACAAATAAGATATTAATTTTTTATGTTGCATACAGGGGCGGATCTACTCATTGGCTACGTGTGGCACGTGCCACACACGGTTGTGGCTGACGAAGTGTAATTTTCTTGTAAAAATTTCTGATTTTTAGAAAGTGCTACACTCACTTTTGAGGGAAAAATGGTTTTGAGGTTCGTCTTAGAAGACAAAGAAAAAAGATGAGAGGTTGAAGATGGTTAGATGTATGGGAATATGTTTTTGTAGCATTTTGTATCCTAGCTAAATTTTTGTCATTATGCATACACATAGGTAGATGAGCCATATGGGTCATTTATTTACACAGTAGGTCAGTAGCTAGGACTCGTATTTTTCTTTATCAAAGTTAAAGCATTTTCCGATTAATAGTTTACTATCATTATTTTACTTCACTTTTCTTATTAATAATTTACTATCTATATTTTACTTTCTATTTTGTGAAAAAGTATAATTATAAAAATGTTCATAAACGTCTTGTCTTTTTCATTCAAAAAATTTATATTACTTTTTCACTATGTTTATATTACAAATTATAATGATGCGCGAACTAACCATCAAAAACGGGTTTATCTTAATTTACGAACTACTAAAATTAAGAATAATTCGGCAAAGCGAAGCGAGCCGAAAATCGTGCCACACATGATCCAAAATCCTGCATCCGCCACTGGTTGCATATTAATAATCATACTAGACCTACTCGATCCATTGATATCCTTGCTTTTTTTCCCTCGACTAAGATAGGGAAGGACTTTAATTTCATTCCCAAGAAATAGACCCTAACTGACATGACCCAACCCGACACATTAGATCGGTTGGTTAACTGTTTTGATCAATAGATTTTTTTGCCTTAACAAAATTGGAAACCACCTTAGAGTGTGGGGAGTGATAACGCAGCTTGGGCGTTATTGCCTAGTTGACAAGCCAACAACGGCGTTTCGAGTGTTACACGAGTTCCTCCTCCCAAACGTTGTTGCAACGTTGTAACTTGCGTTAATGTATTAACGCGCGTTTAACGCAAGGAACAAATGGAAAAAATTACAAACACCCCCTTGCATTAATATAGCCGTTGGGCTAGGATGAAAAAGAAAAAAAAAATTGTGAAAGTTAACGTTTGTATTAGCAACGGTTGTATTTTTCAAAATTAAATTTTTTTTCAAACCCTTATAAATACAACTATTATACTTATGTTATTCACACACAAAAAACATTAAAAAAAGAAAAAAAAAAAACATATGTTATTCACACACAAAAAACATATTTAAAATTCAAATTCAAATATGAGCGGGATATATATTTAATAATATAGTGTTTGAATGTTTAATTAATGAAATTGTTGAGGGTGAAATTTGTAAATTTGTAAAAAGTGGTGTTATTTGGTGTTATGATTTTCTGGTGTTTTTTGGTGTTATGTTATTTGGTGCTGAGATGATGTGGCGCTGACGTGGCATGGTGTTATTTCTTGTAACATGTTATGACTCCCCATACTCTTAATTTTGTGGCTGGGTCCGCCACTGGTGTGTGTATAACTGCATGTGTGAATATGGTTGTTGTGTTTTGGGCTTTAATCTGAAGATTTATGCTCTGGTGTGTTGCGGAGGAAGTGTGTTGTGACATGTCTAATATAATTGATAAATTATAAGTGGCATTTTTTTTTGAACGGCGACATATTATAAAAGCTAGCAAAAGCTAGANGCTAAAAAGAGGTAAACTATTCAACCCCCCTTCTAGTTTTCCAAAAATTACAAAGAAGCTATAGTAGCTATAGGATTTTGTAACCAACCTATCCAACTAATTTTAAATTTATGATTTTTAGATGAAATCCATAAAAATGATTGAGAGACAATACCATCCCAAACCAACGCGTTCTTAGCAGGAGGATTAGAAAAAATCAACCGGTTGCGAAAACTCCAAATAAACCACAAAAGAGTCCCTCCCACTCCTTCAAGAAACTCCCGCGCATTATAAGAGATGGACAAAGAATCAAGCCACGCAAACCATTCCGCAATACTCATACAAAAAGGAATATCTAGCTCCCACCATCTAGCCAACAAAGCCCACAAGTCCTTTGCCATATCACAAGTAAAGAAAAAGGTGATTAACCGTTTCAATTTCTTTGTTGCAAATGGGACATAGAAGCGAATCTATATCAATACCTTTCTTGTCCAAGTTCACTCTAGAAGGAAGCTTATTAAGCGACAACCTCCATAAGAAAACATTAACTTTTATAGGAATAGCTCGGTTCCAACGAGTAGCATTAGGGCCAACATCTAGCATGCGGGAATCGATCAAATGTCGAACTGAAGCAACAGTGAATCCTTTGGAAATATCAGGCGACCATATCCAAGAATCACGTTTATCAGATAACACAACATCTCTGATAAGATTTTGCAAATTGTTGCAAGATAAGTTGCTATTTGTAAATGTTCTTCTGTGTCATTAAAAGATTTCATGTTGTGTACTTGACTTTTATAGTACTTTATGTTACAGATGTCAAACAAAATAATAGGACTTATAGTAAGTACAAAATCGAACGAGTTTTGATAACGGGTCATCAAAAGACTTTTGTTAACATTAAAATTGAAACTTTCCTTGTTTCTTGTTGATACATAATCTGGCGCGGGTTGGATCCAACGACTCTCCCTGGGCCGTTCTTCGTTTTCTCGAGCCCTGAGTAGACCTGTCAACAAAGAGAACCCGTCAGGAGTTGTAACCATCCGTAATTTTTCGTACTATTATTTTAATAGTTGAACAATTTATTTTATCAGAAAATGTGAAATTTACACCTTGTAACACATACTGACTATTTATGTATTGAACCGAGAACTATCTCGCACTTACTGAAACACGACACGGCACGTGTACCGACACCACATTAGTAATGGCCTAAACTCTATAATTAATTTTCGGAGGAGTCGATAATTCTATTTTGTACCACTTTTGTTAAAACGTATTCAAAAATATATTTTTCGCCTTTACGAAATCCGGGGTACCACAATATCTTAGCTCAACGGGACACAAAATACACGGGTTATCAAAAATAAATAAAACCTACACCCTTATAATCCCACCTAACCACCCCACCATTTTCTTTGACATTTATATTTTTTTTTCTTCTGTTCTTCTTTCTTTCGTTTACCCCAAGGTGGAGAATAGACCAGCTTTCCCTTCTTCCCACAAGAGGTCACGAGACCACCTCGGAGATGAGGGATTGATAACGATTTTTCCTCAATATAGTTGGCACCAAGATCGATTCGGAAAGAAGAGCCCAAGATATCTACTTTACTTTTTTTTATTGAACAAGAGACATACTAGGAATAAAATCTTCTATAGATTTTCTTCCTAGTGTACAGAACCCACTTTTGGTTAAAAGACAAAAGGCACTTTTAGGGACAGCCTGGCTTTTTACCATTTAGGGAAAGTTTGACATTTCAAACTTTCCCGCTCTGTCCCGCCTTTACTTCAGTCTTCAGTATCTAGTTCTTCAGTCTTCAATATTTGAGTCTTCAGTCTGATGAGGAGTAGATGAGGGACTCAGTGAGTTATTGTCATCACTCACTGAGTCCATTACCTTCTTCTTTGTCTCAGGCCTTATTCACTGAGTTCCGCCTCACTGAATAGGTGAACCTTTCTTCATAGGATCATCCTGAGTATCTTGAAGGTAACTCACTGAACGACTATTCGATCAGTGACTTGATTGTGTTAAAGGATATGAAAACACTTAGGATTATTTCTATTCAAATCCTAGTAAGGGGAACTTGGGTACCGAATGGACCCAACAATCTCCCCCTATTTGGATATAAATATTGCCTAAGTGTTTTGATCAGTGTAAGTGAGCTAAT
>LBNU01023478.1:30665-49741 GCA_014162995.1 Artemisia annua
TTTTTTTTTTTTTTTTTTTTTTTTTTTTTTTTTTTTAATTAAAAAGTAAATAAAATAAAAATAAAAATAAAAATAAAATAAAAAAATAAAAATAAAAAGTATAAAATAAAAAAATAAAAATAAATAAAAATAAAATAAAATAAATAAAAAATAAATAAAAATAATAAAAATAAAATTAAAAATTAAAAAATTAAAAAAAAAAAAGTATAAAAAAAAAAGTATAAAATAAAAAAAAATAAAATAAAATAATAAAAAAAGTAAAAAAAATAATAATAAAAATAATTAAAAAAAAATAAATAATAATAATAATAATAATAATAATAATAATAATAATAATAATAATAAAAAAAAACGAATAAAAAAGAGAATTTTTTGGACATTAGTATACGTTTTCATATGTTATATACGATTTTATGCATTTTCTTACGTTTTTGTCTTTGTACAGTTTTTAACAATTTTTCACGCACTTGTATGTTTTTTTAACTTTTTTGAGCGTTATTATACGTTTTTGGACGTTATAATACGTTTTTGGACGTAATTTTATGTTTTGAAACGTAAAAAGACGTATGAAATGTACACAAGCGTATAAATGCGCACACAAATGTAATAAAAAAATTATGAAAACCTATGAAAACATAAATGGAAAAAAAAAGTACGAAAAAAACGTACGAAAATGGAAAAAAACACCCGAAACTGGAGAAAAACGTACGACAACAGATAGATACATAAAAAGACGGACGAAAGTAAACAAAAATGTACGAAAATGGATAAAAAACGTAAAACAATGTAAAGAAAGTACGCCAAGAGAGAAAAACAACACCAATAAGCCAAAGGTCATGAATAAGCTACTAAGCTCACAAAAGCTTATTCAAGCAGATAAACAACAACAAAAGCAACAACAAATAGCAGTAACAACAACAAATCAATAACAACTAACAACAGGAACAATAAGCAGATATTGCAAGAACAAGAACAATAGCAGACAACAAGAATGAGCCTCAAAAAGCTCAAATAAGCCACGAGCTTACAACAGCTTATGCAAGCAATAAAACAACAACAGAGGCAACAAGAAGCAGCAATAACCACAACAAAATCAGCAACAATTAACAAGAATTGCAACAAGCTCAGCAGCAGCAGTCCTCAAATAGGCCAAAAGGTGGCTTAAGATTAAGCACCTAATAAGCAGTTACTAGCAATCTAACTCCTAATCCCTATAAACTACCTAGGGGGCNTTACTTTTTTTAAGGTTCAGTGACCTATTTAATAAACCCGTAAACTATAGTAACTTCCTTGTAACATTTTAAACTATGGTGCTGACGTGGACAAGGGGAACCGGTAATCATCCGGTTGCCCACCCTCGTAGTAACAAGAATGCCACTTTTTTAAACGTTAAGTAACCCATATAATAAACCCGCTAACTTGAGTAACCTCTTTGTAACGAAAAAAACTTTAGTAACTTAGGTGAACATTTTGGCAAACTTTAGTAACATATTTGTCTAATAACCCTATGTGTTTATATGCTTAACGACATCAGACTTGATTTTGTTCGATTTAAAATTAAACAGATGCAACAAGTTTTTAAAGCCATGTTTTTCTAAAATAACTAAGTTATTATTTTTGTTTATTTCTTTATTTAATTTAAATTTTTATTATTTATTTATTTTTATTTTTATTTTTGCGCATAAATGTTATAAAAACTGGCTGAATACCAGTTTCTAAAAATGTTTGTTTATCATACCAGTTCCCTTACAAAAGTGCTTAAATTACTTGAGTAAATGCTTGTCATTAAAAAGAATTTATTCCATTTAGCCTATCAATATTCATTATAAAAATATCATACAATTTCATTTTGTAAAGTTAATAAATCATCTCATTATGAAATCTGCATGTTTAATATACTTTGAGGAAAAAGTTTTGCTACACATTCTTACATTTTCATCCTAAAAATTCTTTTACATTCATAATAATATTATATAGTTCTTTCTCACTCATTCTCTCTCTGCATCAAAACCGTCAATTCTGCCAAGTGACATGATCCTGTGAGTAAGACACTTTGTAGGCTTAAAATGTAGGAATGTCTAGGGTGCGTTTAGTTGGTGAAAAAAATCTCTTATTTTCTATCTCTAGTTTTGTAAAAATTTGGAAGGGAAATTTATCCCACAAAACACTTGAAAATATAGAAAACACGTTTAGTTGATGTTTCCATTTTCTATTTTGAAGAAAAGGAGAGAGGGTTGTGGGTTACAAAGGAAAACAACCAAAATTTGTTTTGTAATTTTCGTTGTTAAGTTAGGAAATAAGGATTTTGTGTTTTGCAAAACATTTTGTTGGAAAACGCTTATTTGAACGCGATCTCTGTTTTCTATGTTTTCCACAAAACATTTTGTGAAAAACAAGGGTAACGCAACCTTAGCATTTTCTTTTGAGAAATAACTAACGTAATTTTTATTTTATTTTTAAAGAAACTAAAGTAATTAATTAACCCATGATGAGATAAAGCATGTACTTGGTAGTGATGAATTAATTTCAGTATATTCAGATACTAAAATTTAATCATTTGTTATCTAGAAACAGAATAATCTAATAATTATGTCGGAAATGTAATACCAAATACCATGTTAAAGATTAAAAAAAAGGAAAAGACGTTGCTGGTGACATATTATTCGCTTAATTATGATACCATGTATACACTCATTTTTCAAATCATATCTATTCATGCATATTCTACCAAAATTGAAGCTTAAGCATTTAGTTTTGGTTTTGTTTTTTTCCCCATAAACCCTAATCTATCTCTCTCTCTAGATTTCAAAATTTCATGACCCCATTTCTAAGCAAACCCCACTGCCATCATTATCATCATCATAACCATTCCCATTCATTTCTCTCTTCCTCAAACAAACAAACACAGGTACATTTGGCTGTATATAAAGTAAACACATTCTCAAAACCACAACTACTTTGGATGAAGCTTATAAGATTCACAAATTTCATAACATCCTTCTCTCAACTCTTATTACTTCACACACATTACATAAAGAGTACACACATTGTGTGCTTGCGCGTGTGTGTGTCTGTTTGTGTGTTAGCTTGTTCATATATATATATTTGAAATGAGGAAGCCCATAGGAGGTAACGACACAAATAACTTGATGTCGAGTGGGAATAGTACTACGATGACAATGAAAATGAGGAAGGGGTTGTGGTCTCCAGAAGAAGATGAGAAGCTAATGAATTACATGATTACCAATGGCCAAGGTTGTTGGAGTGACATTGCTCGTAATGCCGGTTTGCAAAGATGTGGTAAAAGTTGTAGGCTACGGTGGATTAATTACTTGAGGCCGGACCTTAAACGTGGTGCCTTTTCTCCTCAAGAAGAAGAACTCATTGTTCATCTTCATTCCCTTCTTGGCAATAGGTAAGATTTCATTCCCAACATATTATCTTTTACTTTATTCTTTAATCAATTGAGACAGTGAATCAACATGAACACGAGTGAATTTACGCTAACTATATATCTTATCACATTAACCCCAAAAAATATTTGCTATTTTAGCTTAAGAGTTGATTAAATTCAAGCTTCTTCGTGCATATATATAATAGTTTCTAAGTTTGTTATAAGATTTTGATAATTTTTTGTTAAAAGAGTCCATTTAAGGGTAGTTTTTTTTAATAAATATATGACTTTTCATAAATTTCATTGTTGAAATTATGAGTATCAAATAAGTAATGTATTCTACATTTTGATGATAAGAGTACAAGATACATTATCTCAGCTCTTTTCCTACATGTTTTCATAACTTTGTTTTAAGTTATTAAATTGTATAATTATGTAATAAAATAGAAAACTAACTATTTATAATACAAAATAGAAATTGTTTTCCAACTTCAGTCAAAATTTACCCTTTTCGTATATGAAAACATTTTTTTTTTTTTTTTTTTTTGTGTGTGTGTGTGTGTGTGTGTGTGTGTGTAAAATATCAAAGGGACTTCTAACTTTAAAGGGGAAAAGAGATAAGTAATATCTATATATGTGTGTGTTTATTTAGACATAAAACGTGAGGTCTTATACCTTACAAATCGAGATTAGTCCGTTTTGGTAATTTTTCTGAAAAGTGTTTTTGCATGTATGCATATCATAAATATTTAACATTAATATTAAAGGATTGATAAATTATAATTAGCATGATTAGCAGATGAAAACTTCGTATGTAATAAAACATGATCAATTCCACTGAGAAATATTGCAAATTAGTTATCAACGTACAAAACAATTTAATAATGAATAGTCTAATTATTAACTGGTGGAACGTAGAAAAAGTTTATTAGAACCACATCTACAACTTTTGTCATAGCTTATACATAGACATGATTCCATGCATATATATATGAAACGTTAATATATGTAGGTGCATGGACTATAATACGCAATGCTATATTTATAATGTAGTCAGTATAATGTCAAAATCATAGTCACATGATGATATAGGCAACTTATGATGCAAATTTAATCCTTGTGCTTTTGACCTCAACGGGTTAACAACAAAACACTAATGGAGATAACAATAATTATCTTCCATAATTGGATCGAAGAAAGAGTTACAAGACATAATTATCATTTCTAAATATGCATTAGACACTTGTATAATTTTACCCCACACACAGAAAATCAATAATTATATTACATGCATTTAACAATACAAGATGTATACAACTTTAATTTAACCAACTTCCCAACAAATAAATATACCAACATACATGAAATTTCAGATAATTAGTTATGAAACTAATGCTTGTTGAACTAGACACGTGTAGTTAATGATGTTTGTTTCTAATAGCTTTGGTGTATTATCTCACTAGCTTCTTGCTAGTTTATTTAATGAAATTTATCTGCCGTTCAAAATAAAAATTGATGTTTGTTTCTATATGGATTCGTTCGCTCTATTAGTTAATGTACTAAAAACTTGTAGTAATCAAGATTTGCGAAAATTGTACTATACAAGTTATAGTATCCAATTGGTACTGGGCTAAAAGTGAAAGGGGTGATTGATCAAGGTGTGTGTCCACATGTAACCTTTGAGTTGAAGACACTCCACTGTCTATTTCAGTAGTTTGTTTAAAACTGAAGCCAACCTCCATGCATTTCATGCATTCATACAGTATTTTACGTGTATTACAATTATGCATATGTCTGTTAACTAAACTATGTTTTGAATTCCTATAGGTGGTCCCAGATTGCCGCACGATTGCCAGGTCGTACAGATAATGAGATCAAGAACTTTTGGAACTCGACGGTAAAAAAGAGATTGAAAAAGTCCTCATCTGACTCTTCGTCACCAAATACAAGTCATGATTCATCATCTTCCGAGCATAGGGACATTATGGGTGGATTGATATCCATGCATGATTCTAGCAACATCATGGCTATGTACATGGATGCGGCACGACGATCATCATCATCATCATCGTTGTCCTTGCAAGCCATGAACATGAATCAAATGATGGAACAACTGCCCTTGACCGGCGATCATCATGGCCAAAACATGCCCATCATGCATGCATCATGTTATGGTACTACACAAGTTGGCATGGATGGTAATGGTATTAGTTATCATGGATGTTATGAGATCTTTGGGGGAAATTTAGGGTTAGAAGATGAGATGTTTAATATCCCACCATTAGATAACATGCCTAGCAAGAATCAAGATATGAAAATAGAAAATCTTGATGATAGAAACACCATGATCATGACTAACAACATGAACAACATTATCATGAACCAATGTTATAACAATAGCAAGCACAAGGTACAAGCCATAGCCGCAGGGTTTGAAAATTGTTGGGAAGGAGGAGATGAACTAAAGGTTGAAGAATGGGACTTTGAAGAACTAATGAGAGAAGCTTCTTCGTTTCCTTCGCTTGATTAAATCTTACGAAACATAGATTTTTACCTAAAATTTCTTTTGCCATTTTTGAAAAGTGGAATATCTTTTAATTACCATATATATTGTAGTAGTTAAATGATGAAGATTGTAGAATAAAATGGCACCTAAACGTACGTAGATGTAAAGGAGCCATTGTGCAAATCCTGTTGTATAGATATATCAAAGTGTACATGTACATCGTCTGTAATAACAGTTTGGCCATCTCAAATTGATCATCATTATTTGTGGTTTAGCAGAATTAAAACATATATGTGAATGGTGAAATTTTTGGCCTTTAAATTGTTTAATATCTTAATCTCAATCTATGTTCTTTGTCAACGTAGACCATATATCAATGTGAAGTGATCAATCCTCAGAGTTATTAAGTTTTATAGAGTATTGTTATACCACATGATATGCAGCTTTTTTTAACAGCAATTTATTAGAACCTAGCAAATGCTAGGATAACGAGATTACAAGCAAGAGGAAAGGGTATTGTGAGTTGTGACGAGATATATATGTCATTACAAAGAGGTTTTGAATTCAGAATAAGTGCGAGAAATACATACAAGCAGGGACGGAGCCAGAGAGGTGCCCGCAGGTGCACGTGCACCCCATGAATTTTTTCGATATAATGTTAATTTTTAAAAAAATTGTCGATTTTTCTTAAATGTATCTTAAATGCACCCAGTGCATCAAAATGTCTTTCTAGTATTATTTAGTTGGTATATTTACAAATAAAAAATAATGAAATCTTCGTATTAATCCACTTTTCAACTATATTATATTACGGTTCAAAAAAATTTGTGCACCTGGTCATATTTGTTTCTGGCTCCGTCCCTGGATACAAGAAAAACTGATTGAATCTTCGCATGTACATATAGTTAACATTCTTGTGTGTGTGTTCGTATGTATGATGAAAATTGCATTTCTTCACGTTGCGAGTATTATTAGCATTCTTACAAGTGTATAATTATAAAATTCTTAGCATTNATAATACATCATTTTACCAAAAATTTTCACACTTAAACTCTCTCAATTATCTTCATTTTCACACACAATCTTAAAATAACTCATCTTTTATTTTTTATTTTTCACACAAACACTATGGCTAACGAACCAAATGAGGTGCGACGAATGATCCTTACACGACTAGGGAGAGAACTTGTAGCAGTGTTGATCTGGTGTACAATTTGCTTACCGAGGTGACACAATATCTTGAGGAAATGCGAAGCCGTGATCCAGAAATGACTAGGGTGCATTTGTTGCCCCTCGACCAGCCCATCAACAGCTATGGGTTGCACACGCTTCTAATGACAACCAAAGCGGATGTACGAATTACAACTTACTTGTGGGCAGCTCGCGAGGAGTTGTTGCGAAGCATTGCCGAGAAGCAAGAATTCATCCGCAATTTAAGAGCACTATAAAGCTCGAATCATGTTTTAGTTTTTTATTTCGTACGTTTATGTTTTTAATTATCTATGTTTAGGTTTTTCTATTTCGTACATTTATGTTTTTAATTATATATATATATATATATATATATATATATATATATATATATATATATATATATATATATATATATATATATATTTTTCTCCGTACGTTTATGTTTTTTATTATGTGTGTTTTAGTTTTTAATGAATGAAATTTAGTTTGTTTTCAAAAAAATGAAAAAGAAAATAAAATTGGGTGTGGAAGAGGCCGAAATGAAGAGTTTGTTTGTGATATAAGTGAGGGAGTATTTTGAAGTGGAAGTGTTGAAATGAGGTTGTACCCGGTGAGGCTCAAATGCAAGGCCATCTCATTGATTTGGGTGACCCGGTGCGAAACTACTAATGAGGCCTCATAAATTACGAAAATCTTAACTATTATTGAAAATTCAAAACCTAATATACTTAGATATGTATAAATACTAATGATTATATACTAAATCGGATATCCTCTCACATAAATACATAAAATACTGTAAAAATTTAAGTTAGATATATATAAATATACTTAGACATATATAAATACTAATGGACNGAAAATATAGAGTTGTTGATTTGTAAAAGGGGATTATTAAGAGACAAAACAATGTTGTTGATTTGGTGAAATATTTTATAAGTGGGAAGTAACTAGAGGTGGTCTTGTTCTTGAGCATTACCCAATTTGTATGGAGTTTGGTTAACTAGTTGTTGTCTTGTCATTTGTCTAAAGTAATTAACACCATTAATCTTCCTTTATAATCATGGATTTCAAGTACCAAGGATAATTTTTCACTGGTTCATCATTCTTTCAACTTTGACTTCCATTTCATTTGCTTAAGAAATTTATTATTTCATATTTTCATTTGCTATAAAATACTTTATGACAATAAATTTAATTGCATACGTTTGATTTCGTTGTAGATTTCAAATAGTCATTTACCTTTCATATAATTAGTTAAACTACATAATATGCTAAATTACCCTTTCAAATAATCAGTACCGATTGTGGATAATAATGTTACTAATTGACGCGAAAAAAATTAAATGAGTATTAAAAAAATTGAAATAGCTTATTTAACTTAGGGGTGTTATGAGTATTAAAAAAAATTTGAAATAGCTTATTTAACTTAGGGGTGGTCGGCATTGCTTATTTAAAATAGATTATTTTGTTTTGAAAACTTATAATTAGATAATTAAATGTTACAAAACGCAACTTTAGAACTTAGTATTTGGGTTTGCTTATATTGTTTGATATCAGATAATCAAAAAATTTAGTTTTTGGTAAATTAGATTATTTAAAAATTTAATAAATGAAATGACCAAAAGAGACATTGTTATATATTAAGGTAACTGAAAAGATATTCTCTTTACTTGAGGTTATTGTTGTGAATTCCCAAGTCATTTAGGGTCCGTTTGGTTGAGGGGCCTTGGGAGGGGTTTCAGACTCGTGGTAAAAAATTGATGTTTGGTATGTATAAGTGGGCCCCTTGATTAGGGATCAATGATAAATACTTTCCCCATGTAGAAATCTCGAGGGTGGAGCTAGGCATAGACAATTCATCTTCTTTTGTTTTGTCTTTTAGTAAAAGTATGTGGGCCTCTACACACTCAATCTCTCTTTCTTTCTCTTAATATGTTTTTAAATATATATTTTTTGTTTTTTACTCTTATATTTAATTAGAAAATAAATAATATTTTAAACAATTATATTTTTCTCTCTCCTATCTCAAACCTAAATTCAAATCCTAAACCAAATTTAAATCAAAATCTAAATCCTAATCATAAACATCAATAAACCAAACGGGCCCTTAATGCTCCACCAAATCTGTGTTTTCAAAAAGCACATATCTATCAACTTTTACAAAACCCCATTTTGGGCCTTCTAAAACGCAATTAAAGTTATTGTTCACTTCTTTTGTGCCAAACACTTATTTTAGATTATCTTCATTTTCAAAATGAAATAAGCAGATAAGTATATTCATAAGACAAACCCAAACACTTGTGTATCTATTGTAAGCTACTAGATACAAAAACTTATGTTTTAGAAAATTAATTGTGAAATAAATAACTAACTTATTACAACTTGACATCCCAAACTCATTTCATTGTGAAATAAATAACTTATTACAATGCTTGTTATTGGATTGAAAAAACTCGAGCAATTTTTTCGAAATACATAATTAAGATTCATGAAAAGATATAACAACTCATGATATTAATGTTGGACTTAAATTTTAGAAGGTTAATTTCATTAAAACCTGCTAGCAGAAAGGTAGGGGAAAAAAAAGAAGAACATTACAACGGCTTGAAACAAGCCAAAATAAATTAAAGAGAGTAATAGTTATCTTGTCTTCTTCAAGCATATCTTTTCACTCAAGCTTTGAATCAAAGCAAACAAGGTTTATATAGTTCTGAATGATCCAAGTCGTCTTTTAAATCACTACATCAAGACAAAAAAATTCCACGTTATTATGTGTTAATCGAGTCACTCCATAAAGGCAAGCTATTTAGGCCTCCTAGGCAGTCACTTAATCTCCATCAATACTTAAGCAGACCATAATTTATTGCAACTTAACCGAGCAATTAACGATAAATTGTTTGTCATCAAACACGAAGCATCTCATATAATGGAGGTCAATACCGTGAATGTCAAGATTGTTATGGGTTTGAAGCCAATCAAGACTTAGACACCAAGCGTAAATGTTAATCTTGAGTGGAATCTTTTATTCCACCGAATTAAATAACCTTGAAAGTATTAGATGACGGATAGTTAGCCTAAGACTGTGTGTGGGTTTAGGGTCAAAAACGATTATGATTAGGTCTCTCGTATCTTTGTACGCTCTAAATAGTTGTTGAATAAACACGTGACCTATGAAACTGATCTAGAAACTTAGTCGGCCGATATGAGCCGTTATCTTAATGACATCCTGTCACACTCTAGCCGCAATATCTATTCTTCTTCTTTTTTTCTTATTTAAAAAACAAAATAAATAAAAATCCACTACTCATAACTAAAATCAGTCAACGTACTAGTAGAACCTGTAATCTTAGAACTCTTGATTGTGCCACTCGAACTAGCCTCATTCTTAGACGAATGATCCCCATTCTTATCACCTTTACCCTTTTAGATGATGTAGCACTGTCCTTGGGTTTAGAAACTCGTCTGTATTCAAATTGAGATTTAGGTCTCAAAACCGTCTTATAATTAACCTCTTTGACCCTTTTTTTAACCCCCACAAAAACCCTCGACATCCACCTGTAAATTAGATCCATGGATCTCCTTTGTAACCTTTGGGCAACTACCGAGTGAATGTCCAAAAATGGCACAGTTACCACATCTAGGAGGCTTCCATTCATACTCAACATAGATAGTATCCCGAGTATAACCATTATCCTCTAGCTTTGGAACAGCCACAACCAACGTATCAACCAACTCCTTATTAACATCAACTTNTAAAATACTTAAACTCATGTTTATAACTTGTTGTTAAACTTTACCTTATATTTTGTCGTTAACAAAACATGGTAAAAGATCGTAAAATATAAATAACGTTTTTAGGACGATATTTGTATTAACACTTAGGTTTAGAAACTCGTCTGTATTCAAATTGAGATTTAGGTCTCAAAACCGTCTTATAATTAACCCCTTTGACCCCTTTTTTAACCCCCACAAAAACCCTCGACATCCACCTGTAACTTAGATCCATGGATCTCCTTTGTAACCTTTGGGCAACTACCGAGTGAATGTCCAAAAATGGCACAGTTACCACATCTAGGAGGCTTCCATTCATACTCAACATAGATAGTATCCCGAGTATAACCATTATCCTCTAGCTTTGGAACAGCCACAACCAACTCCTTATTAACATCAACTTTAATTATGACCCTAGCATAGCTACTACGCCTCCATGACTCCAAACACATATTACTTATACAATTATCCAACATCATAGGCGTGCCTAGTTTAGTAGCAATCATACTTAACCCATCATAGTTATACATAGCTAATGGAACATCATGTAGTTTAATCCACACTAGTACATTAGATAAATTATCTTTGGTAAAACTAACCAAGAGAGACCACTTGTTAAGGAAAATAGGCATACCTCTAATCATCCAGGGTCCATTTTGTAAGATATTTTCAGCACCTTACGCAGTAGAAAACTTAAATAAAAAGAACCCCTTTGCATTCATCGTCACTTTCTGAATTCCATATTTACTCCAAGCGTTACGAATATAAAGTTAGATAACAAGGAATGCTAACATCTTGTCAATGAAATACCCATAAAGAGAGTTCTTCAACCTCTCATTAACCTCCTCCACTGAACGCATGGGAATACCAATGTCAAAATTAGGAATATTAGACTCCAACACACAAACACTAACATTCGACTCTGTAGCACTAGGGCTAATTATATTTGCAAACGAAACCAGCTTCGTATGCTGACACGAATGTGCATTACCTCTGTATCCCTACACGAGACCACATAATTTGTAACAAATGTATTACTAGAACCGGCTACGGTAAGTTCAGTAGCAGTCACATTAGGACACACATTTTCAGTTGTACTTTTATCAATGACATCCCCACTTGTGTTAGTATTCTGTGAATTCGACCCAGTTTCAGCAGCTCTAGACGATATCCTAAATAATTGTTCATGCATCTTTCTTCCAAATTCACTAGCGGGAGCAGGGAGTTTACCAGCATCCACATTTTAAGTAAATGTTGTAGCATTACTCCTTTGAAGACCAGGACCTTTCATATCCACATTAAGCGATTCCACACGATTTTTCCTACTAGGAAGGTTTGGAAAACTTGTATGATCCTTGAGGTTTTCAATTTTCGACATCGACCGAGTTTAAACTCTTCCCACGTCTTTTTTCTTGTAATTACTACCCCTTCCACCCGAATCTAGAAATCCCTTCTTCATTCTCACATCAAAAGCAAATCAATGAATCACGAATCAGTTATAATAATCGAGTAAGCACTACATGTATAACTTCAGTACAAAACAACATCGAACAAACCCTAATTGATTATTAGGGTTTGTAACTACACTGGAGAATCCACAAGAAATCAACAATAATTAATGGAAAGATCAATAAGTAGATTGCAAAAACGAAACTCTGAATAGCTTTGAATGTTAAACCCTAAAATGAAAACGAACCCTAATAAGAGTAGAGGAAACAAACGTGCATATGAACTAAAAGAACTCAATCATACACATGATCGAATCAACAAACTTATTAAGATTCAAGATCGGTTAAAGTTAATTGTAAATGATTGCGAGATGGTTTAGGTTTTTGTTGGAGTCGCCAAAGAAGAACACGGGTTTTTTATATTCAGCTCCTTTAGTCAGATAAACTCAGCCATTACGACTTGCTTTGTCACCTGCTGTGAAAAATAAAAATAGAAAAGAAAAGAAAAAAAGAAAAACAATTTGTGTAATCTACTTTTTTTTTCTTTTTTTTTTTTTTTNACCCTCGGTATAATATTATTACTAAAAAAAATTAAATACAATGGATGTTGATGAGTCTCACACTATCAGCCCAAAAAAAGCAAACCAAAAGCGTTTATAGTGCTTAAGACCTAAACTAGCATAAGAAATGACATCTCATACTTATCTAAGCTGACCACGGAGACTAATATCATATGCATAGCAAACTTCAATTGTGCACCAGTCAAACCACAATCATCAAACTCATCATCATCATAAAGGTTGTAGTCATAGGTGTTCTCCTTCCACTGCTCCAATAAGTTCTTCATGCCCATTCCACTACCACTTTTAGAACCGTCAAATGCCATAAAACTTGTGGTTTCCAACCTTAAAAAATGGATTACCAACCTTTTTTCCATCTTTAACCATGTCAGGTATGGTCTTTGAAGAAATAGCAGCATTGAACGAACTAATGATGTTTCATTGTTTTTCACGTGTCCTCCATCAATATTAGTAGCAGCATTACCACTAGATGCTACATTAACAGTTAATAAACGAACAATGTGACCTACATGAAACTATAATTTAACAGAGAAAGGAGGGTTTATCTAATGTGTAACGCAGGCTTTTTTTTTAAAATACATATAATGATACTACAATACATAACATATTAGCATCCTAGAATAATAGTATAATTTTATGGACCGGATGAAATGATAATCAAATTAACCAACAATTTAAAGTTGCAATTTGTAAAGCATACATTTTCGTTGCTAGTCATCAACTCATCGCTTGTGTTCATTAAAAAAAACACAATTTCTTTTTCCATTTGTGCTTATTTACAAGGGTTTTTCTAACTTGTGCTCTAGGGGCACAAGTTAAGCACACCATAAGTACACAGGGGTCTACGAAAAAGTACATAGGGATTTATATAAAAGTACAAACAAGTATACTTTCATGTGAGTCCTTATATATTTTTGGTATGCTTAACTTATGCCTCTAAGACACAGGTTAGAAAAACCCTATATAGATGTTTGTCACTAAAAACTTCAAAAGTTACAAATGTTAGTTCATCTTTAAAGTAAAGTAAATGTCCTGATAAAGAAGTTTTGAGTTATCTATAAGTTTTAAAATCCATTTTATTAGGAAGTTTAGGAAGTGTATTATATAAAAATTGTTGATCACACATCAAATGCAATAAATTCTTAACTTTATATATGACTATATATGTAACTTTAGATTCAATAAATAGNTTTTTTTTTTTTTTGATAAAAGTGTTACCCCTGGTATAATATTATTACTAAAAAAAATTAAATACAACGGATGTTGGTGAGTCTCTCACATCAGCCTAAAAAAAGGAAACCAAAAGCGTTTATAGAAACTAGCATAAGAAATGACATATCATACTTATCTAAGCTGACCACGGAGACTAATATCATATGCATAGCAAACTTCAATTGTGCACCAGTCAAACCACAATCATCAAACTCATCATCATCATAAAGGTTGTAGTCATAGGTGTTCTCCTTCCACTGCTCCAATAAGTTCTTCATGCCCATTCCACTACCACTTTTAAAACCGTCAAATGCCATAAAACTTGTGGTTTCATTTTAGTCCTCAAGAACTTCATCATCATCACTTTCATTATCCGAAATAACCAAATTTCCAACCTTAGAAAATGGATTACCAACCTTTTTTCCATCTTTAACCATGTCAGGTATGGTCTTTGAAGAAATAGCAGCATTGAACGAACTAATGATGTTTTCATTGTTTTTCACGTGTCCTCCATCAATATTAGTAGCAGCATTACCGCTAGATGCTACATTGTACAGTTAATAAACGAACAATGTAACCTACATGAAACTATAATTTAACAGAGAAAGGAGGGTTTATCTAATGTGTAACGCAGGCTTTTTTTTTAAAATACATATAATGATACTACAATACATAACATATTAGCATCCTAGAATAATAGTATAATTTTATGGACCGGATGAAATGATAATCAAATTAACCAACAATTTAAAGTTGCAATTTGTAAAGCATACATTTTCGTTGCTAGTCATCAACTCATCGCTTGTGTTCATTAAAAAAAACACAATTTCTTTTTCCATTTGTGCTTATTTACAAAGGTTTTTCTAACTTGTGCTCTAGGGGCACAAGTTAAGCACGCCATAAGTACACAGGGGTCTACGAAAAAGTACATAGGGATTTATATAAAAGTACAAACAAGTATACTTTCATGTGGGTCCTTATATATTTTTGGTGTGCTTAACTTATGCCTCTAAGACACAGGTTAGAAAAACCCTATATAGATGTTTGTCACTAAAAACTTCAAAAGTTACAAATGTCAGTTCATCTTTAAAGTAAAGTAAATGTCCTGATAAAGAAGTTTTGAGTTATCTATAAGTTTTAAAATCCATTTTATTAGGAAGTGTATTATATAAAAATTGTTGATCACACATCAAATGCAATAGTAAATAGCTTTGCCACACATTGTAATGTTTTTTACTACCCAAAAGTTAAGATGCGCTACTTTTGAGCTTTGACTTTTACAGTTGTTTATTCAACACTTAATTTTTCCCAAATTTGAATAACATAATTTTAGTTAAGATAATCACTTTAAGATACATAAACGTGTTGCATTCTTGCACCTCGATAAACTTAACCTATATTTTCACACTTTATATGAAATCCCCCTTTTTTAATTGTGAAAAATATATATTTGGTAAGTAATGTAACATCAAAATGAGCTGAAATGTAACAAAAAGAAGAAAAGAAAAATGAATGCTACACTAGTGAATAACGTAGAGGTAAGATACATGAACTCCTAACAAGATGTTTATTGTCTAAACCTCGCCGGACACATATTTGGTGATGGTCAGTGAATGAGTTGAAAACTATCATAAAGATATATTCGTTAGATTGCGTACAACCGAGTTAAACTTATTTTTTCAACTGATATATAAATGTGCCAACTTGTTTAGATAAACAGTTTAAATGGGTCAATCCGAAACCCGTTTAAACTATTTAACCCGTGTGACCTATCTAACCTGTCAGCCCATATAAATACACAGGATAAATAGACCGTGTTCGAGTTATGAGTAAACACTAAACAGGTTAGGGTTGACATAGCTAACTCAATTATTTAAACAGGGCATGTTCGGGTTGGGGTTTTCTGACCCATCAATCTGCCAACCCGAACCCATCAACACGAACCTGACCCGAATTGCCACCCTTAGATATAGATATCCAGACATGAAAATCATCGTCTGTTTAGATAAATAGTACTCGTACTCCGTACAACACAATATAAAGGGTATGTAGAATATTTGGCGACATACATAAAACATGGATTTTGTATCCTTAGGGTATATTGTATAACTTTGGATGTGCTATCCTAACATACATAGAACATTAAAAAAACAAGGTAAAACACCATTGGGTGAGAGTTGTTGACAAATTTTGTTTCCAATGATGAGCTATATATCTACTACAAATTCGTTATATCCGAAAATCAAACCATCAATGATGATTTTAGTTAGCCATTACCTTTCAGTTGAGCATTTACCAATCGTATAGAGTCCAACAAAAGTTCCCAATTACTCTTTTTGTCGGCATTATTTTCACTATTTTGTCCATATTAAATTTTGCATACGACATATACCTATTGATCACATGAATACTTTAATAGTTCATGATCCATCATAGATTAAATGCCATTTAACTTATAACTCGAATAATTAGTTAAACCATGCTAAAAGAATTATTTTTTTATATTTATACGCAGTTGGCATTTTTATCACTAGATCTGTAGCAACATAATCATTATTTTCAAGATAGTATTTCCTTGAGGAAAAGATAAGTTAAGATATAGCCCAAATCATGACATTTTGAGTAAAGAAGGTGTTCTAGAAATCTTCTAAATAACTATAGGTAGTGAATAAGATTAGACATTCATTAATCATCTAAAGCTATACGGCTATTCAAAAGGTAGTCGTCTTGGGATTAGTCGGTTCGTAATGTGACAATGTCGAGTCGGAAACTCAGATAGATCCAAAAAAAAAAAAAAAAAAAAGCTTCCCGGCTATGGATATGTTTGGCGTGAGGCATTTTGAAACGTTTAGCATTTAGCATTTTAGCTACAAAGCTTGTGTGGCAACAAAAAGTTAACGTTTACTTAAGAAGCGTTCAAATTCAAATGTCACTCACACATTACAGGTACAACTACAATCATTAAGCGTTCAAATTCAAATGTCACTCACACATTACATGTACAACTACGATCATTACCAATACTTTCATACACAAACAACTACTATCAATCGCTAAGACTTACAGCATTCCATATTTAGCCAAGTCTATTTATGTTAATGGCCGGCTTACAACTTTACAAGAAATTTACCACATGCATCACGTGATATCTCCCAACCAAGTGAAAAGTTATTAGCCTCTTAAACACCACCTCTTTTACTGATCCTCACACAAAAGTAGATGTTTAATCAGATAAAATTATATTTTGTAAAAAATAAAAAGTTGATTAGTTCTAAAAGAAGAGCATCAATCACCTTTAGTTGAATGATATATGAAAGTGGAGGATGTGAAATGTGAATCATTTGAGCGCAAGAAATTAGAAGCATCTATTAACTAACTCAGTTTTTTAAAGTTATTTCAAAGTGGTTGTTTCGATAGCGATATGGTGACCGATTGTTTACGTAAGTATCCGGTAAAAATTTCAACTATATGATATATATATTTTATTTTACTCCTTTTATTTAGGTTCTTTCTACCTTGATTCCTTCTAAACTTGTCAACCACGTTTCAAAAATAATGTTTGATTAATCACCTCTTTACCACAACTTCTAGTTAAAATGTTACCGAAACAAGTGCTCATTGCATGTGATTAGATCTTTGGGGAGGGTAAGTCGGCACTCAAAAGGAGTGCACGACATCAGGATTTCTCTGTCGATTTAAATGGAGAATAGTAATGTTTAATTTTATTTATTAATGTTAATTTTATTTTTGAAGCATCGTTGTAAAAAAAATCAAGTTTCTATTCTTAAACGATAAATATAACAATAAGTTAGTGTGAAAGAAATGAATGTAAAGTACCGAATGAAAATCATTTAAAGTTGGCCTAATAAATAACTTTTTAATGTATGAACAATTATATATTATCTCTAGGTAAAAGAATCTAGTAAATCATTTAAAGTTGGCCTAATATTTAAACTTTTTAATGTATGAATATATATAATTATATATTATCTCTAGGTAAAAGAATCTAGCAAATCAGTAAAGTAGCAATAATATGTTACTAAAGATGATGGTAACTTTACTTATATATATATTTTTTTATCTGTAATATATATTAACAACAATGCATTACTATAATCATTCTGTTTCTTAAAATTTTGTAAGTTTATTGGTATTCAGTTTTGACAAGAAAAAAAATAATACTAATACATAATTTCAGTTAAAAAAATCGCTAAGACCTGGTAGAAATGTAATTATTAAAATCAACATACTTTCTAATTTTACTTTTCTTTGTAAATTATACCGCTGGCAACATGTTTTGGCAAACCTTTGCTTTTATCTTGTTCAACATGTTTTAAATGTTTAATCATTAACCAACAATTATTAATAACTTTATATTACATTCTTTTGTAAAAGAAAAGTATTTTACTTTAAATAGCCTAAAAAGAATCATTATGTTTTAAGATGGGGAAAAAAAACTTTTAGGGTTTTCCAATTTATAGGGAAAAGATTTATTGTTAATTTTGCTTTCGAGCGGTCGGAATTATGTTTTAATCATGTGTCAAAAATTTATATTTACTAGATTGTGAGTGCAAAAAATAAGCTACTTACAATTTACATCGACAATATCGGCTATAGAGTTACATAAACATTTGTAGTTCAAGAACAACAACTTTCTTAATGGTGCAATATTTTTTAAAACAAAGTTGATTTGCACACATTAATTTTTACTTATATACATAAGTGTACAAACAGAAAAAGCAAAATGTATGTTATGCAACTATTTAAGGCATGATGTCGCGTTAGCCACGACTAAAGTACTAATGCAAATCATTTGTCGTTGGCCTAATAAATAACTTTTTAATGTTGAATATAATTATATATTATTTATAAGTAAAATAATCTAGTAAATCATATATATTGGTAAAGTAGCAATAATATGTTACTAATGATGATGGTAACTTTATTTAATTATTTTTTTATTTTTA
>LBNU01023480.1:19153-38269 GCA_014162995.1 Artemisia annua
CACAAAAATCATCCATAAGCTTGTTCTTGAATTCAGTCCCATTATCACATCTAATACCTCTAACCTTGAGTCTTAAATGATTTTCCAGGGATATTATTAAATCATGAATAGCATCAAAAGTTTCATCATTAAATCCCAAGAAAAAGACCCAACTAAATCGACTGCAATCATCTGTCACAACTAAGCAGTACTTCTTCTTGTTAAGGCTTGAAACAGAAACAGGTCCAAATAAATCCATATGCAACAACTCCAAAGGTTCTCTAACTGTTCTTTCCCCAAGCTTCTTACATGAAGCTTTATGCTGTTTACCTTTCTTGCAAGCTAAACATGAATGATCAGTCTTGAAAGTTTTGGAAGGTAAACCTCTAACCAAGTTTCCTTTAACCAGCTTGTTGATGTTCTTGAAATTCACATGACCTAGTCTTCTGTGCCATAGATGTGCTTCTTCAAGTGTTGCCTTTGCTATCAAACATGTAGCTTTCTCAGAGGAGATAATATTCTTCATATCAATACTATACACATCATTGTGTCTTGGTGCCCTCAAAATCACCAAGTTTTCATCCTGAAACTTAAACTCAGGGGATAGAATAAGACACTCTGTATCAGTGAACAATACAGGGTACTTCTTGTCACATATCTGAGAAACTGATAAGAGATTGAACTTGAGCTCTTTCACATAACGAACATTTTCAAAATCTATCTTTCCTGTCTTGATAGTTCCTTTTCTAGTAATTCTTCCTCTAGTAGCATCATCCCCAAAAGCAACTTTTCCTCCAAAGTATGGCCTAAAATCTGACAGAATCTCCTTTTCTCCTGTCATGCTTCCAGAGCAACCACTATCAATAATTAAATGATCTTTAAGCTCCTCTTCTGGGTTTCCCTGCACAATAATAAGAAAGTTAGTTTCTTTTAGGAACCCAAGCCATTACTGACTTGTGTTCCCCTTGTGGAGTCACATACTTAAAATCTTTAAGTATGTAATTTCCACTGTTTTTGTGAACATGATCAATTACTTTCTTATGTTTCAAAACTTGATCTTTGTTAGAAAAATAACTTTCTTTTTCAGCAATATGTTTCTTTCCACCCATACATTCTGAAAGTACTGGTTGGTTCCCAGCAGTACTTTCCTTCTTGTCCCACATTGTTTTAACTTTTTGTGTTGAGGTCTGTGGTTTAAGGACTCTTTTGTAAGACCTTTTATCAGCAGTACCTTGATTGGGTGAAAATCTCCTAACTGTACTTTGAGAGAATACTGTTTTTGGCTTACAAGTACCTTGAAAAGTGTGACCTGAAGGTACTGGTTGTTTGGAAAAAGATCTTTTCTGTTGAGGGTACCTATAGGTTTTTGTGAAATTTCTATGGTTGACCCTATTTGAATAATTCCAAACTGGTTTATGTGAAACAGGTTTTGTCTCTGTTGGCTTATGTTGAGCTGACTTAGTCTTTGGGTATTAACTTAAGTAATCTGAATGTAAGTTACAATCTTTTATCAAGTGATTAGGACTATAACAAACAAAGCATAATTTTTGATTCATTGACCCAAATCCTTTTCTTTGAGATTTATAGCCAATACCAGTATGACCTCTAGGTGAATGATTAAAAGAATTTTTAAAGTTAGCAGTATTTTGAAAAGAGTTTCGTGAAGGTACTGCAGAGTGACTAGCAGTCCTTTGAGAAAAGTTTGAGAATACTGCTGGTTTTTGAGAAACTTTAGAAAACCTTTTATCATTGTTTGCATTCCTAGCATTCCTTTTATGTGTAGCATCCTTAGGAATCTCAACTTTTTCTTCAGATGAACTTGGATTAGATTGACCCTTAAGTTTATTCCTAAACTCTAGATTGTCTACTCCATAACAAGAAACATCTTTCCTAGGTGGTTGAAAACTTCCAATAGCATGATGAACTGCATGATACCCCTCATCTTTCTTAAATTCGGGAGGTGTTGGGCTTATGGGTTCCTCACTACTAGATCTGTTTTCTTCTGAGCAAGTTTCAAATTCACTAGTTGAGAGTTCCTCTGAACTTTCTTGTTCCTTATCACTAGTTGGGTTCTCTTCTGAACTACTATACTCAACACCAAAACCTAGTCCTGTTTTAACATTTGCTCTTCTATGTTTTTCACAGAAACTAACATGTGTAAGACCAACTTCTTTCCAACTAGAAAGTTTATCTAACAAAGCATCTCTTTCTTTAGTCATCTTTTCTAATTCAGACACCTTACATCCTAACTTCCATTCACTTAGTTTTAATTGATAATCTTGTTGCTTATATTGTTCTGCCCAAGCTACTTCATTGTTTTCATGTGTTATAATTTTGGCTTACATTGACTCTAAAGTCAATTGATAACCAAGAACTTCAGTCCTAGCTTTATTATGTTTATCTCTTTCAGACACATAATCATTAAGTACCTTTTGATAAACATTATTGCACTTAGAGCATACCTCAGTAGCAGTAGGTGAAGTAGCAACCAAAGCCAGCAGAACAGGTTCATATTCACTTTCCATGCTCCAATCAAAGCCTCCAAGATCTTCAGTAGAATCCAAAGCAAGATATCCTGGTTCCTCATCAAAAGCTGTGCTCCAATCAAATTCCTCCATTGCAACCATAGACAGAGTGACTGGTTCATCATCAAATTCAGTACTCTAGTCAACCTCTGATAGATTTTCTTGAGCCACTAAAGCTTTTGGTTTTGGTTCAGGAACTTCCTTGATTTCAATCTGGGTTTTGGGTTTCTCAGTCATCCTGTTTGCTTGATACTTAGCAAACTTTCATTCCCTTGCAAAGTGTCCAATCCTTTGACAATTGAAGCATTCAATCTTAGACTTATCAAATCCTATACCCTGTTTGGCTTTGAAATCAATGCCTCTTCCTGTTTTCTTCATGAACTTCTTGATCCTAGCAGTAATCATAGCAACTTGCCATCTGATATCAATTTCTTTAAGATCATCTTCTTCAATCTGCAGCAGATCTTCTTCATAGGTAACAGGTAAAGTAGCTTGCTGAGCAAAGAATGAGCACACAACATCATCATAATTGATGTTGTTTGAGGGTGGTGGAGTGGTAGTGGTCATTGTTGTGTAAACATCACCAACAGTACTTTGTATTGGATAAGCAGTACTTTTAGTGGAAGTACTGCTTGTTTTTGCAGATGACACAAAAGCAATATTGTGTGAGGTTGAACCAGATTTACCATTCATCTCATGCTCATACACCTTCAAGTTATTGTAGAGATCATCAAAGTCCATAGTAGCCAAATCAGGTTGACCTCTATTGGGTTTTAGGAACTCTGCTTCTGAATAAAGTCAATCTGCTGCTGAAGATCACTCTGCTGCTGAAGATGACTCTGCTGCTGGAAATTGCAAGACTCTGCTGCTCAGAGTTTATATTAGTAATGAGTCGTGCATTTATAGTAATGATTGTATTAAATATTCTATAGGTTTAGAATATCTTTTTTTTGTGTAAGAAGTCATTGTAAACCGTGTAGGGTTCCTTGTCTATAAAAGGAGATCCCTAGGGTTAGAGAATATACGTGTGTTAGAAAGTCGATTCACTTCAAGGTTGTAAAACCCTAGCATTGTAAGAGTGCTCGTATTATTAATATTGAAGTGTTTAAGTGTGAAATCCATTGTTCGTGTTCATCTTAAGTTATATAATATATTCCGCGTATTATATAAGTTGTTACTCAAGTCAGCTTCTATACTAGATCGTTTGCTCAACTGGGATCAACAAGTGGTATCAGAGCTTGTGATCTAGAAGCTGTGATCTAGAAGCTGTGATCAAGAAGAACTCAAGTACTTCTAAAGTCTGTTCATAACAACAACTATAGCCATGGGTGATGACACACATATGGTTACTGCATCCAAGGTTCCAATGCTCAAGCAAGGAGAGTATGAGCTTTGGAAGCTGCGCATCAGGCAATATATGCGCATGATCGATTACAAGATGTGGAATGTCATTTTGGAAGGTGACAAGCTCCCTAAGATCGTTGATGGGAAGGAGTTAGCTATCAAAGCCAAGGAAGATGAAGATCTCAGAAAACTGGAGATCAAAACTCATAGTATTCTTTTAATGGGAATACCTAATGAGTTTCAGGTTGATTTTGAAAGCTGTGAATCTGCTAAAACATTAATGGATGCTGTTGAGACAAGGTTTGGTGGCAATGATGCTACCCGCAAGTCAAGAAAGAATGTATTAAAGCATCAATTTGAAAACTTCACTGCTTTAAGTGGAGAGAATCTTGATGGCATGTACAACAGGCTTCATAAACTTATAAGCCACTTGAAGCTTTTGGGTTACTCTATTCCTGCTGAAGATATCAATCTCTAATTTCTTAGAAGTCTTGCTCCAGAATGGAAAATGCATGCTGTTGTGTGGAGAAACAAAGAAGATTTTGACACAATGAGCTTGGATAATCTTAACAACAACTTGAAAGTATATGAAACTGAGATGAGCCACTCATCGCTTTCATCTACTTCATCTACTGAAGCTCCAACACCTCAGATACTCACTCTGCTGCTTATGGTGTATCTGCTGCTAGCACTAGCAACTCTGCTGCTGGTTCTAACAATAGTGATAACATGAGTGATGCTGCTATATGTGCATTCTTGGCTGATATTACTACATGTACTCAAGTTTTAAATCAGGATGCTGATCATATTGATCCTGATGCTCTTGAAGAGATTGATTTGAAGTGGCAGATGGCTATGTTAACCTTAAGAGCAAGAAGGTTCTTGAAGAGAACTGGAAAACAGCTTAAGTATAAGCCTCAGGGTAACATGGGATTTGACAAATCCTTGATGGAGTGCTACAACTGTAATAGGAAGGGGCACTTTGCCAGGGAATGCAGAGCTCCAAAGAAGATTGTAGAACTTCCCAAGAAGAATGATGCTGAATCAAAGCCTTCTACTGCTTTGGTATCTTGTGATGGGTTAGGTGACTATGACTGGAGTGACATGGCTCGAGAAGAACCAAATCAAGGTCTCATTGCTCAAGTGAAGACTACAGGGCATAACTTTCCTCTTATGGCCTATGCTTCTTCATCATCTGGTTCTGACTCTGAGGTATCCAATGAGTCAAATGATTCTACTTGTTCTTTTAAATCTTGTGCTGATACTATAGAAGAACTTAAATCTAATGATAGTCTTAGGCAAGAGGTTGAGTCCCTAAAACTTGATAACTTAAGTTATAAAGTAGGAATTCAAATTGTTGAAAGAAGACTAGAATATCTTAAAGAGATGGAGCTTGAATATGTAGATAGAATTAATGTACAGGATGGTGAGCTTTTTGTTAAAAACAATGAGATAGAAACACTTAAAAGAAAATTAACAGAAGCAGAACAGGCTAGAGATGAGGCTCTTGCTGATAAAGATAAACATATTGTAAGAGTTGAAAAACATAAGTTTGCTTCAACTGCCATAGATAATACTATTCAATGTCAATTAATGAGAAGAGGTAGTGGCATAGGGTATACTGAAGTAGCTCCTCCATTGAAAAGTGCTTTTGCACCACCAGGAAAGGAGCTATCCTTCATGAGTAAACCAGAAGAGATCAAACCTAGTGAAGAAATCAGTAATGTTTCTATTCAAACAACTAGGGTTGAAAATAAGTGGTCTGATGCACCCATCATTGAAGATTGGGTTTCAGATAGTGAGGATGAACAGACTGAGCCAATACAAAATGTTAAAAAGGAAGAAATTCCTAAAGTTAATGAGGCTAGAGTTAAACAGGATAGGTTTCTGAAACCTATGCTATGTCATAATATGTCTAGAAAAGTGGTTGAATATAATGAAGTACCTAGACGTCACATGGAGAGGTTTACTAACAAGCCTAGGGGTTATCAGGGGAATTTCAATAACCTAGTTTCTCATAAATTAGGTAATGATTTTCAATTGAAAAAGAAGGCATGTTACAAATGTGGTAGTTTTGAGCATCTAATTGCAGATTGTAAAGTCTACCAAAAACCTGTTTGGAACCAATATACAAGAGTGAATCATCAAAACTTTTCAAAAAGGACTCACTCTCCTTCTAAAAGACAAATGGTTCCAAGAGCAGTGTTATTGAGATCTGGTGTTACTAAATCAATTATAACTGCTCAACCAAACAGGCCTTTTCATAATAAAACAACTGGTCCTACTGCTACAAGAAAAGTAGACTCTGCTGCCAAGGCAAAAGACTCTGCTGCTGTTTCAAAAGCTGACTCTACTGCCAAGGCAAAGGCTTCTACTGCTATTTCAAAATCTATAACAGATACAGTTGTTGGAAATCATTTTTATGCTGTAAAGGCCTCAGCTTGCTGGACTTGGAAACCAAAATCAAATGCTTTATCTAAAGTTTCCAATACCAGCAGTGCATCAATGGACCTAACTAAGTACAATTATGTTGATGCACATGGCAGATCCAAGCCAGTGATGGCTTGGGTCAAAAAGAGAAACTAATTTCTCTACTTTTATGTGCAGGGCAATCTTCAAGATGATCTAAAAGACAAAGGAATAGTTGATAGTGGTTGCTCTGGACATATGACAGGAGACATATCTCAACTTGAAGATTTTGAGCCAATGGAGAATGGTGGATATGTTGCCTTTGGTAATGATGTCAAAGGAGGAAAGATTATAGGTACTGGTACAATCAAAACAGGAAGTTTGGAATTTGAAAAAGTGTTCCTTGTGGATGGACTTAAGTTCAACCTTTTTAGTGTCTTACAGATGTGTGACAAAAAGAATTTTGTTCTTTTTACTGATACTGAATGTCTTATCCTTTCTCCTGACTTTAAGTTGCCAGATGACAAATTTGTGCTACTAAGAGTCCCTAGATCTGATAACATATACAGTGATCATATAAAGAACATAGTTCCCAAAAGAGCTTTAACTTGTCTACTTGCAAAGGCCACTATTGATGAATCTAAACTATGGCAAAGGAGACTTGGACATTTGAATTTCAAAACTATAAACAAATTGGTCAAGGGAAATTTTTAAGAGGATTACCTTCTAAAGTTTTTGAAAATCATGAAACCTGTGTTGCCTGTCAAAAGGGTAAACAACACAGAGTATCTTTTAAGTCCAAAGTTGTTAATACCATTTCAAAGCCTTTACATTTGCTTCATATGGATTTATTTGGACCAGTTTATGTGAATAGTCTGAATAGGAAGCAATATAGCCTAGTTGTCACAGATGATTTTCGCAGGTTTACATGGGTATTCTTTCTAGCTTCTAAGGATGAAACCACTGAGATTCTTAAAGAATTCATCACTAGAATAGAAAACCTAGTTAATCATAAAGTTAAGATAATTAGATGTGATAATGGAACTGAATTTAAGAATTATTCAATGAATCAGTTCTGTGTGGGTAAGGGTATTTTAAGACAATACAGTGTTGCTAGAACTCCTCAACAAAATGGTGTAGCAGAGAGGAGAAATAGGACATTGATTGAGGCTGCTAGGACTATGTTGTCAGATTCTAAGTTACCTATACCTTTTTGGGCTGAAGCAGTGAACACTTCCTGCTTTGTTCAAAATAGGAGTAAGGTAGTTAAGCCTCACAATAAGACCACTTATGAACTATTCCATGGTAAAAAGCCAATGATAGCTTTCTTTAGACCATTTGGGTGTCCTATTACCATCTTAAATACCAAAGACCAGTTAGGCAAGTTTTATGAGAAGGCTGATGAAGGTTACTTTGTTGGGTACTCTATAAATAGTAAAGCTTTCAGGGTGTTCAACAAGAGAACTAGATTTGTAGAGGAGAATTTGCATATTAAGTTTGATGAGAATAAACCTAATACTGCAAAGACAGAACCTGAGTGGTTGTTTAATATTGATATGCTGACCAAAACCATGAATTATGAGCCAGTGATTGCAGGTGTAGATACTAACCATGATGCAGGTACAAAAGACATTGCTTCTGCAGCAAAAGATGCTAAGAAATCCACACCTCAGGAAGAATTTATTCTCGTTGAAAAATGGAAGCTTGGTCCAACTATTGTTCCCACTCAGGAGACCATCAGCTCAAAAGATGATCATTCTCCCAAGGGTGATGAGGGGGAAGGTCTGAAATCATCTAGTGAAGCACAAGTGATTAATGAAGGTGTCACAAAGGAAACTGCTTCCAGCAGCAGTTTGTCTGATTCTGCTGCTACACATGCAGACAACTATACTGCTGAGCAAACTGCTTCTCTAGAGATACATAAGTTTTCTACAGTTGACACAAAAGGCATATCCTTGGTTGATACATCTTCTCAGGATGATTCAGAGATGCCTGAATTGACTGAAATATATGAAGATACAGATGATGAAGCCATTGATGGTGAAATTTTTGGTGCTCAGACTGACTTCAACAACATGGAACTCAATATTCCTGTCAGTCCTACAAAGACAACAAGAATTCATAAAATTCATCCAAAGGAAAATATTTTGGGTGATCCATCATCTAGTGTTCAAACAAGGAGGGTGACTAAGGAACTGCTTCACAAAAGTTTCTTTGCTAGATCTTTACATCAAAGGAATAGTCATAAAGATCTACAGAATTGCCTTTTTGCTTGTTTCCTATCACAAATAGAACCCAAGAATGTATATAAAGCCTTACAAGAATCAAGTTGGTTGGAAGCTATGCAGGAGGAACTTCTACAATTCAGATTACAAGAAGTTTGGAATTTGGTTGATCTACCTAATGGAAAGAGGGCTATTGGAACAAAATGGGTTTTCAGATGCAAAAGAGATGAAAGAGGCATTGTGGTAAGAAACAAAGCAAGATTAGTTGCTCAAGGATACACACAACAAGAAGGCATTGATTATGATGAAGTATATGCACCTGTGGCAAGGATTGAGGCCATTAGACTGTTTTTCGCATTTGCTTCATATAAAGATTTTGTAGTGTATCAAATGGATGTGAAAGGTGCTTTTATGTATGGGGAAATCAAAGAGGAGGTTTATGTTTCACAACCACCTGGTTTTGAAGAACCAAATTTCCCTGACAAAGTGTATAGAGTTGATAAAGCACTGTATGGTTTGCATCAAGCTCCGAGGGCATGGTATGAAAAGTTGTCTACCTATCTTTTAGAATGTGGTTACACTAAGGGTAGGATTGATAAAACTTTGTTCATTAAAAAGACTAAAGATGATATTCTGCTAGTTCAAGTCTATGTTGATGACATCATTTTTGGTTCTACAAGCAAGGCTATGTGTGAGGAGTTTGAGAAGATAATGAAAGACAAGTTTTCTATGAGTTCTATGGGAGAACTTACTTTATTTTTGGGATTACAAGTGAAACAAAAGGAATATGGCATTTTATTCACCAAGAGAAATATGTGGCTGATATTTTAAAGAAGTTTGGATTCACAGATGGCAAGCCTGCAAAGACTACTATGGAGAAAGACAAACCATTGCTCAAAGATGAAGAAGGCAGAGATGTGGATGTTTATGTGTACAGATCAATGATTGGTTCATTGATGTATCTTACAGCATCAAGACCAGATATTATGTTCTCTGTTTGTGCATGTGCAAGATTTCAAGTTACTCCTAAAGAATCACATCTAAATGCAGTCAAGAGAATCTTTAGATACTTAAAGCATCAACCAAAATTGGGGCTTTGGTATCCTAAGAATTCACCTTTTGAGTTAGAGGCTTACTCTGACAGTGATTATGCTAGGTGTTTCTTGGATAGAAAATCCACAACAGGAGGATGTCAATATCATGGAAATAGGCTGGTGTCATGGCAATGCAAGAAACAAACTTTGGTGGCAAATTCTTCAACAGAAGCTGAGTATGAAGCTGCTTCTAGTTGCTGTGGTCAAGTGCTTTGGATGCAAAATCAATTGCTGGACTATGGGTACAACTTTTTGAACACCAAAATACATATAGACAATAACAGTACTCTGTGCGTAGTTAAAAATCCTGTTTTTCACTCTAAAACAAAACATATTGAGATGAGACATCATTTTATTAGAGATTGCTATGAAAAGAAGTTGATTCAAATTGTTAAAATTCATACTGATCAAAATGTTGCAGATCTGCTTACCAAACACTTTGATGTGGGTAGATTTCAATATTTGATTGCAAGTATTGGAATGATCAATCTTTAAGAAACTTATCTCTATGTGTTATTGTAAATTTTTGTAAAAGGATTTGTACTGTTATTGCTCTTAAAAGTTTGCTGTCATTGTTTAAAGTAAATCTGCTGCTAAAGTCTACTCTGCTGCTAGTGGTTACTCTGCTGCTGAGTTAGATTTTGCAATTTTGGACTTGTTTGTTTTGTGTTGTTGGACTAATCTTTTGCAGGATAAGTTAAGTATGGATGTGTGTGCAAAGTGTACAAGAAAGAGATTATAACATAAAGGCAAATTTTATCCCATCATCAAAGGAAGCACTACACAAAAAGTACCAAGAAAATACAAAAGAGTCTACATCAAAGATATTGTTGACATAAATAATGCATAAAAAAGTTATTTATATTTTTCGATATCTCTACGTTTTGATGATCACAAAATGTAAAATAATTAAACGTAAGATTACTACGTAAACAAGTATTAAGCTAGTTTATTTCATTATATCCAACTTAATCACTTAAGGTATGAATAAACAAGTGCTTAATACATCTCATGATCAATGGGGTATTTAATTAATTACTACAAAGTTTATTTAATAATATAAACATATTATATATTTTTGAAAAACAATTTTGGTAATAAAGAAAAATATTTTAATCATACTAAATATACGAATTCAAATTTTTAACCAAAATCAGTTAGTTTTTCACCAAATAAACTTTCCCCACTAAAGACAAGAAAATCTGGCCGTTACAGCTGGGCGGCCCCCTTAATTATAAGGGGCGGTCCCCTTAATTTTAAGGGGACCGGCCACGCTCCTGTGTCAGATTATGTCAGAATTTTTCCCTATAAATACCACCTTAAATCTGGTATTTTTCCTCACCTTTTGCACGAAAATTTCAGATCTCAAATCTCTCTAAACATCCTCCAAAACCCTTTGATCATTAGATTACTAATCCTTGTTTCAAGTGATTCAATCCCTTCACATCCATCCTCATTCAAAGTGCAAAAGAAGAATACTCCTTCTACAAACAAAGCTCAAGAAGTATTGTAGTGTAGTTGTGTATATTGTGTACATTACTTGTATAGTTGTGTTGTGCTTGTAATAAATAGTGTAGAGAGAAGTAGAAGTTGTGTAGGGAGAAGAAGAAGTAGTGTAGTGGTGTGAAGTTGTGACGAAGTCGTGGTGTGCTCAAGTTGTGAAGAAGTTGGGTTGTGTTGTGAGATTGGTTCTAGCTAGAATTAGAACCCGACATCTAGCTTTGTGTTGTTAAGCCGGTGTAAGCGAAAGTTGTGTAAGGTTTCTCTGCCACTAGGGAGTTTGTTGACATAGTGAAGAAAACTCTCGAGTAGGTGACTCGGGGAGTGGAGTAGGAACAAGGAAGGTGTCCTTGTAGCCGAACCACTATAAATCCTTGTGTTGTGGTTTGATCTTTCTAACTCTTCTCATTCATTANAAAAGACGAGGAAGACACGTTAGACAACCATTTGAACAAAGAAAAGCATCGCATAGAATCAAGGACGACAAGAATGGGAAAAGCGAAAGGAAGTGCTTCAAATGTGGAGATCCAAACCATCTCATTAGCGAATGTCCAAAATTATCAAGAAGTCAAAATTATAAAGCGTTCATAGGAGGAGCGTGGAGCGATAGTGAGAACGATGAGAAAGAGACAACAAGAGAAGAGAAGTGTCTCATGGCTAAGGCATCCGATGAGGAAAGTTCCGAAACCGAGTACTATAGTGATGATAACTTATCCTTAGACAAAAAGACTTAGATAGCGAATATAGGATATTATGCAAAGTAGGACAAAAAGTAATGGTTAAAAACAAACTACTAAAACAAACTAATAACCAACTAAAAGATGAAATAATTGAGTTAAAAGCTATACTAAATAATCTAGAAAAAGGCAAAGAAAATTTAAGTGATAGTAAAAATTGTCTAGTTATTGAAGAGGAAAATAACTAACTCAAGGAAGAAGTAAATAAACTAGAGAAATTTGAAAATAGTAGTAAATCACTTAAAAGATTAATTAGCAATCAAAGATCATCAAGAGATAAAACCGGCTTAGGATATGATACGAATGAAGCTTCAACTAGTAAAACAAAAAGTGTAAAATTTGAAAGTGAAACTAGTGAATCTAAACCATTAAAATCAAAACCAAAATACATACTTTTAAAAGATAGATTAGTTCCTATCGCTAGTGATGAGGAAGTTAAAAGTTTTCGTAAAATATTTTTAAAACCTGATGCCGAACCTTTTAAACCAAAAATGAGATCCAAAACTCCACCACCTAGAAAACAAATAACTTCCTATCCTAGGTCTAAAACTCCCCAAACTAGAGCAAACCAAAATAGGCGAAACTTTAACAATAATCAACAAATGTGGAACTTCAATCCGTGGGGAATGTTTCCACCGTATATGCACCCAAGTCAAATACAAAATATGTTCGGATCAAACAACTTTGCTCAAATGAGACAATGGGGACCAACGTAGATAATTCACCATACAAGCTTGGTAAATTAAGTTGTCATCACTATTCCGAACTATTCATTGAAGACTTTGAAGATAAACGCATTGAAGACGCAAGGTACACATTTCCTTTTATTTCCTTGTCTAGAAATCTCTAATATTTATGTGATTTTGCTTGGCTTATTGTTTCCTCTAGATTTTATATCTATACATATATATTGGTCCACACCCTCTTGCAAGCAAGAGCAAGTACAACTTTGAGGGGAGGCATTCTTGATGATTTTGGGGACTCAGGAACTGGAATAGAAGGCAAGGGAGGCATGTTAGACATAGCTGCTTGCAGAGCTTGAGTAAGGGCATTTGGAAGCTTCTTGGCAAGATCAGCAGTATCTTCCTCATGAGGAACCCTAGATGTTCCTCCACCTCTTGAAGTACCCTCACCTCTTTGCTTGGTGGGTGCTTGATAGTCTATATGCCATGGAAGATAGGCAGCATTGATGTCATGTTTGAATTTTCGAGCCTGTTCTTTGGTTCTGATTAATCTACAAGGAGGACGGTATGGTGGCAAGTATGGTGGCATTGGCATGATGTCGTTTGGAGTGTCAAACTCTGAGTCAGAAGAATCAGAGGAGTCAGAAAAGATGTTGATCACTTCACGTTTTGGTGCCATGAGATAATTTGGGAATGGAATTGATTTTTGGAGAAAAGTGATTTGATTTAAGAAAAGAGATTAGGGTTTGATTTGGTTTAAAATTGGAAGTGATCGGATTTCCTTCTTATAAAGAATCAAATTGGGGAAAACAGTTAATGCGTAGTTGGTAATTACCATTAATTAGGCAAATAAATGGAAAGTTTGACTTTTTGATTGGTTGACCAAGAAATATCAAGATGCAGTCAACTCTGCTGCTAGTTATATGACTCTGCTGCTGGTGGTGCTGCTACTTATGGGTTCTGCTGCTCGGTTTAAAAATGGAAGGGCGGTTATGTAACTTTCCAAATCAAGGTAAAAACCTAATTGATTCTCACAATTAGTTTTTATACGTTCCTAATTGTCATATAACCGTGCACAACCTTTCCATTACAAGCACAATCAAAAATCCCCAAATTCCCAAACCTTTCGATCATGGAGATTACATGCACTTGGGCTAGTGAACACAACAATATTGCACTCCTTGATGCAAACTCAGTACCAAATGAGTTCACAGAGATGGTGAATTTTCTTAATGCTAGTTCAATTAAGTATGCCTTATCAGTCAACCCAACAATCTACCAATCCTATATCAAACAATTTTGGGTGACTGCTAAGATCAAGACTCACAAGGGTGAGAATTATATTGTTGCTATGGTGGATGATCAAAAGGTGTTTGTGAGTGAATCCATTATTAGGGATACTCTTCTTTTTGATGATGAGGGTGCTCCTAAGGTTCTGGTGAAAGCTGATCTGTTTGCTGGGTTACAAACTTTGGGATATGAGAGGAAAAACAATGGTTTAAAATTTCAAAAAGGTCTTCTCTGTTCTCATTATAAATTTTTGGTTCATACTCTCTTACATTGTTTGAGTTCTAAAACTTCTGGGTGGAATGAGTTCAGTGCACCCATAGCTTCTGCTATGGTGTGTCTGTGCAATGGAAACCCTTTTAATTTTTCAAACTTGATTTTAGAGGGTATGTTTAAATCACTGAGGGAGGGGGGAACTTATTTACTTTATCCTAGATTCATTCAATTGATTGTTGAAAACAAAATCAAAAAGGTCAGAACACATAGGGCTATTTATGAGGCTGTACCTTTGGTGCCTAAAATGTTTGCATTTTTACTTAAAGATGGAAAAGGTTTTTCTGGCAAAGTTACACCAATTTTACCTTATATGGTGCAACTTGTGCAAAACAATCGGGGTGAAGGATCATAAAACCCCACTGATTCCCAACACACACCCACTTTTGAAGATTCAAATGAAGTTTCCTCTCCACAAACTGAAAAGACTCAAACACATAGGACAACCTTAAAGGACACTAAGCATTCTCAGGCTAGTGTCAGGATGGAAAATCAAAATGAGACTGTCTTAGGTGATGGAGAAGGCAGATTGGAAAGGGCTAACACTACTGCTACTAGCTTAGCAGCAGAGCAGGACAGTGTTAACATCAATAAGACCCAATCCAAGGCAACATCTGGTGATGAAGGTTCTTCTGAACCTGAATCCAGTGATGGAAACCCTAGCCAAATGGAAAACATAGGGGGTTCAGGTGATCAAACTAGGTTTGATACTGAGCTTAAGTCCAAAGATTCACCTCTCAGGGAAGGTCACACATCCCGAAGTGATGAGGACAGATCTGTTACTAAGGAATTGATGGATGACACTGTACAAAATGACAATGTCCATGATTCACCTCTCGGACCAGGTAATACAGCTCGAAGTGATGAGACTAGTATGAAACAGTTTAATGAATTGATGGAAAAATGTACCACTTTGGAGAACAGATGCTTATCTTTGGAGGCAACAGTTTCTGCACAATCCAAACAAATCACTAAAATGCAGAAACAGATGAAGATGCTACTCAGTTTGAAGAAATCAAGATCTTCAACCTTCAAGAAATTTAAGAAAGTGGGATCTTCCAAGCTTATTGGGTCCTCTTCTCTACCTACTGCTATGGAGGTGGATGCTTCCAAACAGGGGAGGAATAATTTAGAGAAAACAGGGGAGGATAAAATTTTGGAAGAACATGCTGCTGATGGTTTGGATACTGGTATGAGATCAGGGGATGATATGGAAATTGACAGTGGTGGTGATGGTGAAAATGTTGCAAACTATGTGGTTGCTGACAGAGAAGGGCATGAGGTTGTATTGGAGAAAATTGTGGAAACTTCAGAGTCAGTAGTAGACAAACTCAAAAATTTGGAACCTGAACAACTTGTGAAGGCTACAGAGTTGATGAGTGGGGCTTTAAAGGCTTTTGGAGATACTTTGAAAGACTCTGCTGCTGAATCTGCTGCTGGTAACTCTGCTGCTCCAGTATCTGCTGCTCCAAGTGTTGATAACTCTGCTGCTCATGAAACTACTGCTGCAGAAATTATTGCTGATCCTGCTGCTAGTGCAAAAGGTGACTTTGCTGATGCACAGGGATCTGCTGCTGGTTCTAGTGACAAAGCTGCTGCTGAGGCAATGGTGATGCTCAGTAAGAAGGAATTAGCTGAGCAATCATCTCAACAACAACAACCATCATCTCAATCACAACAACAACCACCTAAACCAATTCAATCACCACAACCAACATCACTCTCACAACCAATTCATGTTTCTAAGTTGCCAACAAAAGGGGTGTCTATCAGAGAACCTTTTGTTCCTATCAAGAAAGCTAAGTCTATTGCTTCAAGTTCTGACAAAGGTAAAGGAAAGATGGAAGAGAAACCTGAGGTTGATTCAAGTGATGAAGAAGTGGATTATTCTCAAATTCCACCTGAATTTTGGCCTAAGGATAAGCTTGAGAAACTTGATAGAGAAGAAGCTTTAAAACTTCAACAACAAGAATACTTAGAGCTTGAGGAGACAGAAAGACTTCAAGCTGAAAAAGTTGCAAATGATGTTAAGGCTTATGAAGCATGGGAGGATGAGCTGGTTAAGACTGAAGTTGACATTGAGTTTTGTAAACTTGTGAAGATTGAGGAACAAGAAGTTCCTACATTTGATGTCAAAGCTTGGTTAAACACAGTTACAGCTAAGAAGAAGAAGGAAGTTGCTGCTGCTAGAAAGAAGAAAAAGATTCTCAAAGGGCCAACACCTCTACAGCAAAGAAGAAATCAGGAGAAATATCTTAACAAAGTTAAGAAATGGAAAATGGCTGTTCTAAGGGGAAAGACAGATTCTAAGATTTTTGAAATGTACCAACATGCTAGAACTGAATGTGATAGGTTCATTGCTATGGGTTCTAAAGAAGATGAAGAGATTATAGCTGAAATGAACAGAAAACTCAGAGGTGATAAGTCTACTGGTGAGCCTGAGAAGATTAAAGAGGCTGAGAATGCTACTGAGCCTAAAGATGCAGAGCAAGAGGAGAATACAGCTAACATCAAACCTGTTCTCTCTGATGAAAACAAGAAGAGAGGAATTGTTCAGAAAACATTTGCTAGGAAAAAGAGAAAGGTTGATAATGCTGGTGGTTCTGGATTGAATAAGGGAGAAAGTACTGGAGATAAGGCAGATAGGCAAAGAGTGATGACTCTCACTTTTCTTTCACCACACAAAGAACCAGATCTCTTAAATCCTACACCTCTAGATGTTAAACATCCGATTGTATCATACATAGTGGGACTCAGGGATTATGGAAGCAAGAAAAGAATTATGTGGGCTGTTGAAAGAACTAATGGTACATGGACTCACTTTCTATCATTTGAACACATGATGTATCATATGGATAGAAGTGATGTATGTGATCTGTGGAGGCTTTATAAAGAAAAATATGGAGAAGTCTTACCAGAAGAAGTTCATGAGAGAATCATCTATAGCAGGTTGAAGGTTATGTTTGAACCTTTTGATGGTGACTTGGAATGGAGAGCACTCAAGTCTGGAAAAGTTCACAAATGGTATTTTTATCAGTCTTGTGGTGTTCATTCTTTGACAGTTGGAGGGACAGTCATATTCATGCTTGCTGAGAAGAATTATCCAGTGCTTAACAATCATACAGCAATCATTTTTCAGATGTTGAAGCCTAAAATGCTTCACTTGCAGAATGAATTTGATGAACAAACTTATAACTTAGTCACCAAATATGAGAAGATACTTGTTGATAGTGGTGAAGTTAAGGAGTAAGTGTTTGGAAACATCCTCTTGGTGTTTGTTTGTGCTTAAAAGAAACTTGATGATTTAGGAGGTAAATATCAAGTTTAGGGGAGGATTGTTGGGTTTTAGGAACTCTGCTTCTGAATAAAGTCAATCTGCTGCTGAAGATCACTCTGCTGCTAAAGATGACTCTGCTGCTGGAAATTGCAAGACTCTGCTGCTCAGAGTTTATATTAGTAATGAGTCGTGTATTTATAGTAATGATTGTATTAAATATTCTATAGGTTTAGAATACCTTTTGTTTGTGTAAGAAGTCATTGTAAACCGTGTAGGGTTCCTTGTCTATAAAAGGAGATCCCTAGGGTTAGAGAATGTACGTGTATTAGAAAGTCGATTCACTTCAAGGTTGTAAAACCCTAGCATTGTAAGAGTGCTCGTATTATTAATATTGAAGTGTTTAAGTGTGAAATCCATTGTTCTTGTGTTCATCTTAAGTTATATAATATATTCCGCGTATTATATAAGTTGTTACTCAAGTCAGCTTCTATACTAGATCGTTTGCTCAACTGGGATCAACATATGTCCAGTCACCGGGTCTACTGATATAATAGTAAACAAACAGAAATGACTATCTGATCTTCCTGGAATTGATATACTTATTAAGTTGCATCAGGTTATATTTTAGTTGAAAGACCAATGAATTGACACAATGGTCCAAATGTGCTAACCGTAAGAATGTGACATACTATTGAGTACTGACTCAACCAATTATAAGGAAATATGTTGTAACATTAATATGCATGTCTGTAACTATATTAAATTAGAAAGTGACATACTAATTTGATTTTACGTTCTGTTTATTAGGATAGTAAAACAAATCTTTTCAAATCGAGTCACACAACCTATGAACAAGCTAAAGAAAATGGCTCTAAAGCTATTAGTTTTTTCTAAGCTTTAAGATTGGAAAATGGGTCCAAATCTAAAAACTTATTTCCTTATTGAATAAGGTTTTCCAACCCATTCTACTTAACAGTTTGTTTCAGGCAATTATGCAAATGAAGTGAAGAAATTAGTGGTATATGAAGCTTTTGAAGTGAGAGAAAAGTACAAAAATCTTTCTAGGTAAGTCCTCAAGTGTGAATTTAGCCTCGAATCGATAATCTAAGAAGGAGGTCTAGCTATTTTTTTTTCCGGTTAGGCATTATTTATGTGGTTTTGACCTTAAGAAGTGGTTTTTTGTTACTTGGCTTGCCAAAATGATTTTGGATGATACGGCAGCTAATGAGCATATCTTGCAATGCACCTACACAATTATGATGTTATCGACTGTATTTGTGATTTTTCTAAAAATGAAAATACGGCATGTATATGGTGTATTATGAAATATATTTGTATTTATAGGGTAAATATTTTAGCGGGTAATTGAGAAGCAAGCTCCGTAAGCTTTTTGACATTTTGTTCAAAAGTTCACATTAAAGATTCATGATTAACATTTTTGTAATTTTGTTATTCGTGAATAAATATTGATTATATCCTTACTTTGCAAGAAATATACATAATCACACTCGATGTTTTACAAACCGGTTTTTTATTGGCCGGGTCAAGCCATCGAGTCACGGTTCAACCGGTTGAAGCAACTATTTCGTCATGTAAGCAATCTCAAACACCCCAAGAAAATTTATCTGTTCTTAATAGTTTAAGCTATTAACTTAAATAGCAAAATGTGTAAGGTTTTATATAGATACCCAACTTATCCAATATCATAACAATATTTACGTAAATTCCAAGTCATGCCCGCCCATTGGGCGGGCTTTGAGACTAGTATATATATATATATATA
>LBNU01023481.1:0-28648 GCA_014162995.1 Artemisia annua
ACCTTGTAGACTCTGACGGCGTCACCTTCTGTGATCTTTAAGGTCTTTTGAGTTTTTGTTGTTTTCCGCACTTTTTCACTCCGAAAACGCCTGAAAATGCTTCTTTTGTGATTTTCCCTTCAAAAGTACCTAAAATGAGAAAAGAAACGACTTTGGGTGAAATCCAAACCAAAAATATACGAATTAGGACTCAAACCGACCCCTAAAAACGTAACATTTTTCGTCTCATCACTAAGTAATACCCCTGTTCATATCTTCTCCCATTTACCATGTAGAGCCGTTGTAGGGGGCGAAGTGAATTTTTTTTTTTTTATACAAAGCCACGAAAACGCAGCGTTAGTGGGTTAACGTCCCACGTTAACGCTGCGTTAACGCCGAGGATGCAATGGTAACGCAGGCCATAACACGCGTTAAAGGCCAATAACGCAGGCCAAAACGTTACCATAGCACATGCTCTAATGCCAAAAGTCAATAGCCTAACTTGTTAATAACATTAAATAATCTTTTAACCATCTTTAGAGCATTTGCATTCGCCATCATGACCACAATCTAGTTTTAATTTTTTTTATCGAATTAAGAGTTTTGCTTTAATTTAACGTCACATCGACATGTCTTCTCATCACTTTTTTTCTTTGTTATTTTTACTTTATTCATTTTGCTGATAAAACTAAATGAAAGCTTAGATATTACTTATTAGCTGTGTTTTGGATTTCAAATCTTGATATTTGATTAAATGGCTGTAAATAGAACAATAATCTACTGAAAATTTTATTGAGGTGTTTGAAATGAGGAAAAAGACAATGAGGTGTTTTAAGATGATTGAGGATATAATGTACCTATAGCGAAAAAAATTTTGAGATATTAAAAGAATTAGAGGAAAAACATTAATTTCATTTTTGTACAGTTGAACTTTTTTTAACTGTTAGAATGCTTGGGAGAAACACACACAAGCTCTCTTTAGGAGAACACATCAACTTATCATTAGCCGATGTTGATCGACCGGGATGGCGATGCTGATCAATTCCGATCATGAACTTGGTTGACGTGAAGCTCACTGTGGATGCTTAAAGTAAAAGTTATAAATTATAACCATTTAAAAAACTTAAACACTTCCTCCGTCACAAATTGTGTAGTCATTTTTATTTTATCCTGTCTCGAAATAAACATTTGTTTTCACATTTTAATCAATACAAATAAGTTTTAAACGTAAATATGACATTTTTATGGTGCACGATGTAATATTTTTAATTATTTTTAAATTGTGTTAGTCTGTTAGGTATGAAGTGGACTTATAATTTAGAGTATATAATAATAATAATAATAATAATAATAATAATAATAATAATAATAATAATAATAATAATAATAATAATAATAATAATAATAATAATAATAATAAATAATACCCTTGGCTCAGTTGGTTAAGATGCTTAGTCTCTACACACGAGACCCGGGTTCGACTTTGGGGATTGCCCATTTTGATGATTTTCTTTATTACTGTATGGTGAAGGCTTGTTTCTAAGGTGGCTTCTTCTTCTATTGGTAACTCTTTGAATACTTATTTACAGGACTTTCAATTTGGTGTTGGCGTTCCTGGTGGTTGTGAGGCTGTTCTCCATTCTGTGAATAGGCTTATTGAGTCTAAGGGTAAAGAAGTTGGACTTTCTATGCTTTTGGTGGATTTTAAGAATGCTTTCAATCTGGTCGATAGGAGCGTCTTATTTCAGGAAGCTAGGGTGCGATGTCCGTCCATTGCTCCTTGGGTTGAGTTTTGTTATGCACGACCTACTAGGTTGTATTATGATGACTCCATCCTTTGGTCTTGTCAAGAGGTTCAACAAGGGGATCCGTTAGGTCCTTTGTTGTTTGCCCTAGCTTTGCACCCTTTGGTCCAGTCTATTAATCAGTCTTGTGAGTTTACCCTTCAGGCTTGGTATCTTGATGACGGTACTATTGTTGGAGATACCCTCATGGTTGCCAAGGCGCTTGACATCATCAGGGCGGATGGTCCGGTTCATGGTTTGTTTTTGAATGTTGATAAGACCGAACTTTTCTGGCCTGTGGAGGATCCTAGAAGTAGGGTGGAGGGTGTGTTTCTGATAAATATCACTCGGCCGCTCAATGATGCCAAACTTCTTGGTGGTTCAGTCAGTTTGGATGAAAGTTTTTGTCGGGATTTGGCTTTAAAAAGGGTATCTAAAATCATCTCTTTAATGGAGGCAATTCATAAACTTAATGATCCTCAATGTGAGCTCCTCCTTCTGCGTAATTGTGCGGGGGTTGCGAAATTATCTTATGCTTTGAGGACATGCTCCCCTTTGTATTTATTGGAGGCCCAAGTTCAGTTTGATCAAACGTTACGTGCCTCCTTGGAGAAGATTGTTATTGCTTCAGGGCCGGGTTTTGGTGATTGGCAGTGGCGGCTTGCCACTCTCCCAATCAAGTTGGGTGGTCTTGGCATCCTTTCAGCGGGAGATATTATCCAGTATGCTTTTCTTGCCTCTCGTATGCAAACGAGCGCTCTACAGGACAAGATACTGACCAAAATAGGTATTGTTTCCCATGGTTCTTCATTTCAGCATGCTCTTGATACTTTCAACATTACTTGCAACATAGACGTTCTCTCTGTCACCACTGCGCTTCTGCCCCCCAATTGATGAAAACCTTGGCAAAGTGTTATTTTGGTGTCATTGAGAAAGACCTTGTTTCCAAGTACTCGCTTAGTCCAAGACAGGTGGCTATTCTCGGTAGTATCCGCGCCCCACATGCACAGGATTTTCTGTTCACCATCCCTATTGACGGTTTGACAGAGGATGAATCATCGCCAATTTCGGTCTGTGTTATGTTATAGGCTTACGGTACCTATGTTCTCTGAAGGTAGCCTTTGCCCGAGTTGCAATGTGCATCGTATGGACCAATGGGGAGATCACGCGGTTCACTGCTCTAGTGAAGTGGGTGTGAAGTTCAGGCATAATCTGATGCGTGATATTCTTGTTGATATATGCTCCAAGGTTGGGATCATGGTGCGTAAGGAGGCTCCAATGGGGTTCCTTTCGGAGGAGGGGAAGGAGTTACGACCTGCAGATTTGTTATTATTCAATTGGCTCCACGGTAAAGATGCATGTTTGGATGTGACCGGTATCTCTCCATTTGCTGGTAGTGGGGCTCCTGGGGTAGCCTTGTGTAATGTTGCGGAGAAAAAAAGGAGGAAGTATGCGTCCAAATGTGAGGACAATGGATATAAGTTCATACCTTTTGCTTTTTCTACTTTTGGGGAATTCGATTTGGAAGCTTTGGATACACTGTCTCGTATTAAGTCTATTGTCATTAGCCACTCAAACAATGTTAAGAGTGGTGTTTTTATTTTTCATCGAGTTAGTTTTTGTATTCAGAAAGGAGTGGGAGCACAGATTGTGTCTAGACTCCCATCCAACTTTATGTAAATTTTTCATGGTTCTAATAATAATAATAATAATAATAATAATAATAATAATAATAATAATAATACTCCCTCCGTCCCATATTAAATGTCCACGTTTGAATTTTTGAGTCTTTTTACTTCAACTTTGACCTTAAATATATTGGTTTTTGTGTTATATAACACTTGATGAAAATTATATCTAACGAAAATACATTTAAAACTCAATTTATACATATATTTAGCATCATGTATTATGTAACACAATAAAAAATATTTAGAGTCAAAGTTGATAAAAAAAAGACTTTGAAAATTCAAAATGGACATTTAATATGGGACGGAGGTAGTAATAATAATAATAATAATAATAACAACAATAACAACAATAATAACAATAACAATAACAACAATAATTTCATAATAACAATAACAATAATAATAATATTAATAATAATAATAATAATAATAATAATAATTAAAAAAAAAAAAAAAAAAAAAAATAAAAAAAAACAACAACACAAAAAATAAAAAAAAAAAAAAAAAAAAAAAAAATTTCAAAAAAAAAATAACAATAAAAAAAATAATAAAAAAAATAAAAAAAAAAAAAAAAAAAAATAAAAAAAAAAAAAAAAAAAAAAAAAAAAAAACATACACACTTTAGTTCCTGTAATAGTATCAAATGAAAAGAAATATTAAAAATGAGAAGATGATAAATAACTATAACCGCATATTAGAGATCCATTGACTTGAATTAGATGCATCTTAAATCTTTTAAATGCACTCTAATATATTTTATAGCAAAAAATTAGATGCATATACATATGTTATATGCATTTCACCAAGTTAAGCGAATCTTACGTATTTTTCGTCCAGATCATATTTGTTGGTAGTCTACTTTGCATCGTTTTCACTTTAAAATCACTTTCGAAACTAATTAAGATGCATCTAAACAAATAAAAATGTATCAAATTCAAGTCGATGCATTTCAATTCTCAAATTTGTTGTTACTTATTTGTCTTCGTTCTCATTTTAAATCTTCTTCTTATCCCTTTATTAGAAATTGCCATTAAAGTTATTACTCCGCAACACGAAAATAGTGAGAGTGAAAAAGACCCGAAACAGAATTCCAATTCACTCGGAAAAGACGCCACATGCTCATGCACCACTACATTATATTCCAAGTAATATTATAGAGTATTTAGGTACTTGTTGACTATTAAACTAGCACCAAAGTAATTGTAATTGCAGGTGGAGAAGATGGAGGAGATAACCCAAGGGAGAGTATGGAAATGATGCATCTCCACGTGGTTTAGTTGATGCAGTTGGAGGCTTCTCAACTGGCTGTTGGTATAGCCAAATACAAGGCTAACATACCTCACGAAAAACAGGTTGGTTCCATATGCTCTCTTATTTCACTGAATATTGTTTATAAATTTCTAAAAGTATTGAAAGTTCAAATATTGCGTTTGGAGTTGACTAGTTTGTTACAAGAAATAGTTATGCTTGTTTCAACCTTAAAGAGTAGGTATCAGTTTTTCAATCAACGTTGAACTCTTATAAAAAAAACTGTACCGAGTGTGGGGGTCATATCAAGTTCAGGTTTCACCGGGTCACTCTGATAGTCTGATGCTGTGTGGGGTTAATTTGATCCATTAATACCTCTTTTGCCCGTTTTTAATGTTAGGTTAATACGTGTATATGAGTAGATATACAGTATCATACCATAATGAACCAAATGTTCAAATATAAACGATTTAGTAGGTTCTATGCTTAGAGAAGAAAAAAAAAAAAAAAAAAAAAAGTTCCAATATGTTTGATCTGTTCCTCTTTATCGTAAATTACTGTGGTTTTCGATAAATAATTAGTGCGTTAATTATTGTTACAAAGACTCTATTAAGTATGTATGGAAATAGAGTTTCAATATCAACGTGTTTGACCCCTCCAACCCGGCTGATGTGTTTCCTTTTGCTAAACTTTATGATTTGACCCACTTGAGTTGAAAACACATCTAAATCGACCCATTCATGATTAAATGGGTCAAAACAACCACCTGTATTCTTGCTCATTAACAAGTAACAGAAGCTGACATATTTGTAACAACTTTGTTATCCAGGTTACTTTGGTTGAGCTGTCACAATCATCACACTCCTTTACCAGAAATCCTGAGTGGCATAGGGAGCTCAGTTATTGCAATAGACACAACTCTAAAGCAACTGATGGGTACCATTGCATCAAGTGATGGATGTGCAAGCTCGTATGGATAGAATCAAGTTTTAGACAGCAGAACGATCTCTCATTTCTAACCATATATTCAATTTGTGTGCAAGCTCGTATGGATAGAATCGAGTTCACACTGATTTCAGGAGCGCTTATATGTTTAGATTTTTTGACACAGTTTGATCAAAGAGCATGTTGATGTCATTTCAATGTTTATTTCATGTTGTTAAGAGTCACATTCAGCACTCAGCAGTTAACCATTGAAACAGAAGGAAGGCAGATCCAATTAGATGATCCGATTATGTTCCTGATTTCCTATATAGATTGTTATTTTCACTATGTTACTACTGACCAAAGTTCTGGTTTCTTTTATAGTTCTGATAAAGGACTAATCGCCGTAGTTAATAGGCATCCCCGTCATGTGTTGATAAAGGCCTAATCGGTCTAATTAGTAGTCATCCCCATTCTAGGTGAAAATTGGTTAATCAATTTGTAACTGATCAGATGTTTATTTTGAAGTAAAATGTTTCTTTTCAGAATTGGTTTATTTTGAAGTAAAATGTTTCCTTTCAGAATTGGGTAGAAAATGTTTACGTTCTGTTTTTTTTACTTTTCCTTACTAAAAAAACTCGAGAACACAGTATAATTTTTGTGATCACATGTAATACCAAAAGTTTTTACAGAAAAAATATGGATAAAGTTATTCCAACACTCTTTAAGAAAACAAGATAAAATGATGAATTATCTCTAAAATATTCATCATGGCTATGATGTCATCATCACCACCACTACACGCCGGAAGCCACCACAAACCACCACCACCCACCATAACCCATCACCACCACAACCATCTCCCTCAAAGAATCACTTATCTCCACCAATCAAAACACCTCACCAGAGCTCTAAACCCACTCCACCACACCGAACCCCTCGAAAAACCCGAGGACAAGAATCTATACCAATGGAACACACTCATTAGTGGGTACACTAGAAATGGTCTTTGGTATGATACTATCTACACTTTTAGCCAGTTTTTGCTAACTGACCATTTACCTGATAGTTTTACTTTACCTTGTGTGATTAAAGCTTGTGCTGGGGTGTCGAGTTTCGTGTCTGGGCGGGTGGTTCATGGGATGGCGGTTAAGGTTGGGTTGGTTTCAGATGTTTTTGTTTGTAATTCGTTGGTTGCGATGTACGGGAAGTTTGGGTTTGTTGAGGATTCGGTTAAGGTTTTTGATAGAATGTCGGAGAGAAACTTGGTTACATGGAATTCATTGATTTCTGTGTTTTCGGATAATGGATTTTTGGGGAAGTGTGTTGATTTGTTTGTGGAGTTGGTTGGGGGGGATGGTTTTGTACCGGATGTTGCTACATTGGTGACGGTGTTGCCAGTTTGCGGTGGTGAAAAGGAGGTTTCGTTAGGGAGAATGATCCACTCTGTGGCTGTTAAGTTGGGTTTGTTTCGGGATTTGAAGGTGCAAAATGCTTTGATGGATATGTATGTGAAATGTGGGTACATGTTAGAAGCCGAAACTTTACTTGACAGAAACAATAACAAGAATGTTGTTTCTTGGAATTCGGTTATATGGGGTTGTTCTAAAGAAGGTGAAGTCGAAAATACATTTGAACTTCTGTATAAAATGCAGAGTGGCAGTGACGGCGTGAAACCTGATCAGGTCACTGTTTTAAATGTCTTGAAAGTTTGTTTTCATTGTTCAAAACTATTAAAAGTGAAGGAACTTCATGGGTATTCAATTCGACATGGGATTGAATCTGATGAGCTTGTTGCAAATTCTTTCATTGCAGCTTATGCAAAATGTGAATGCGGGTCGCCATTATATTTGGCTGAAAATGTTTTTTACAGCATGAAAAATAAGACAGTAAGTTCTTGGAATGCACTCATCAGTGGCTACACACAAAATGGTGATCCTTTACAAGCGATAGATTTATACAGAAAAATGACATATTTAGGATTCAAACCTGACTGGTATACCATTGGTAGCCTACTTTTAGTGTGTACAGAGCTCAAGTTGCTTAAATATGGTAAAGAAATTCACGGGTTTGTGATTAGAAATGGGTTAGAAACTGATTCACATATCGGTAATTCACTACTTTCATTTTACATTTACTGTGACAAACCCCTGTCTACAAATATCATGTTTGATGGACTAAAAAACAAAGATTTGGTATCATGGAATACAATGATCGCTGGCTACTCGCAGAAGAGACTACCAAATGAAGCATTAAATAGTTTTCGTACAATGACTTATAGTGGGATCCAACCTAAAGAGATCGCGACAACAAGTGTATTGAGTGCTTGTTCTCAATTATCAGCTCTAAGGCTAGGAAAATCAGTTCACTGTTACGCATTAAAGAAAAACCTTACAAACGACATTTTAGTAGAATCTTCAATCATAGACATGTATGCAAAAACCGGATGCATAGAAGCTTCCAGATATGTATTCGACCGAACAAATAAAAAGCATGTCGAACTATGGACAGTTCTAATTGCAGCCTATGGGATTAATGGGCAGGGAAAGGAGGCGATTGAGCTATTCTATGAAATGCAGCGTTTGAACATGAAACCTGACCACTTCACATTGATTGCCATCTTGATGGCATGTAACCACGGTGGGTTAGTTGAAGAGGGTCTTAAGTTATTCGATGACATGCAGCCCGTCCATGGAGTAAAACCAAAACTGGAACATTATGCATGTTTGGTTGATATGCTTGGTCGTGCAGGACGATTCGATGATGCTATAATGCTTATTGTTAAAATGCCTCAGGAACCTGATGCTAGAATGTGGAGTTCATTACTTAGTTCATGCAGAGTTCATGGTAATATAAAGTTAGGAAAGGAAGTTGCGGAAAAGTTATTACAACTCGAACCAAATAAAGCAGAAAACTATGTGTTATCATCCAATCTGTTTGCTAGTTCTGGTAAGTGGGACGATGTACGAACGATTAGGCAAAGAATGAAGAAAAACGGCCTTAAGAAGCAAGTTGGTTGTAGTTGGATTGAGATTAGAGGAAGAGTATATGACTTTGTTGCTGGTAATAAAGTTATTCCTGATATCCATGATATGTGGCAAAGATTAGAACAGGACATTGCCACCCGATATGGGTATAAACCAGATACAAAATGTGTACTTCATGAACTCACAGAAGACGAAAAAGTAGATATCTTAAGGGGACATAGTGAGAAGCTTGCTGTTTGTTTTGGCTTGTTACAAACAGATAGAAGTGTAACATTGAGGATTTTCAAGAACCTGCGTATTTGTGAAGATTGTCACAATGCTATCAAGTTGGTATCAAAGGCTGTTGATAGGGAAATAATCGTGAGGGACAACAAGCGGTTTCATCATTTTAGAGACGGTCATTGCTCCTGTGGAGATTACTGGTAACTTCTAAAGGTGATTCCTTAAACCGATGGATCCATTTCCTAGCTCATGATGTATATATGAAAATATCCAACATAATCTAGTCGGATGTAATACGCATATGTATATTCAACCAAGAAATATATTCAACAAATCAAACTTAGAATGACACCAAATGTTTCAAACTAAAGTACTCTGTATTTTATATTAAAGACGCCATAGAGGTCAACTACAAATGAAGCAATCATATAGTTTAAACAAACCCACATATGAAATTCACTCAAATCATCAACCTCGATAACTCAATGAGAGGATATTCATCTCTCGGACCAATATCTACACTTCACAACCCGACACCATCCTCTTCAAAACCATACTAACTACCTCATCAGTTCACATCAATCACTAGCAACGACCCTTTCTGCTTTCCTGCGTTCATAATCAGAATCATCAGTTAACAACTCATAACGACAAACAGGACACGTGTTCCTTATACTCAACCAAGGAACAATACACTCCTTATGGTAATGATGACGACACGGAAGCCGTTTCGCCATTTCCCCTACACCAATCTCATCCTTACACACAGCACAAACATCTTCACTTGTCATAACCACGTTCACAAGATTTTCCACCACCCTTTTCGCAGCAGGCGGTTTAACCAAACCCAAGTCACCATTATCCACAAACTGCCCAAACAACATCTCATTATCCGCATCATTATACTCCTCCTCAAACTGATCCGCCCCTTGTAGATTATGAACATCCAAGAAAACTTCCCACTCCACATCATCAACCGAACCATGATTAACATCATTCGCATTCCCTTCAACAACGTGCGTATTCAAAAAGAGTTCCCACTCCAAATCCTCACCCTCATAACCCCCAACCACCTCTTCTTCTTCCGCGTCAACAAAAACGTTCAACACTTCCCGTTCGTCTACTCCACCCTCCACCTCCTCCCATTCAAAATGCGGATTCACCGGAACATCAAATCCGACACAATCTTCATCCTCATTAACATCAACCTCAACCTCATGATCATGATCATCAATATGAAAACCATTCCAACAAACCCTTAATTCTTCATCATCATCATCATCGTTTACGCCAATAATATCGTCTTGGTCCGAATCATAAACACTTATTCCACCCATCATTAATCGGCACAGTCATCATTTTCTACACCAAACCCTAACCCTAACCCTAAATCAAAATCATCATCAATATCCCTAATAACCCTAGTATTATGAGTATGAGTATGATGAGTGAAATCATTATCATCCATGATTAGACGCAATGAAGAAGATGAATGTGACTGATGATGTTGATGATGAAACAAGTCTAATGGGGAAGTGAAATCGGGATCTGAAAAGTGGAGATCTTGGTTTCTACGAGGTGAGAAGGAGAATAAGAACTCGTCGTGTTCGTCGTCGAGATGAAGGTAGGTAACGTCCGCCATTGATGATGTCATGTGTGTTTTTGTGAGGGTTTCTTTTGTGGAGGGTAACGGGGACAGTCTATTTGTGTTGAAGAAAAGGCAGTCCGTTTTAAAAGATTTGTTTTTTTAGCCTTTGTGATTGCAACAAATTACAAGATAAATTTCAAAATGAAGCCCACAAATAAACCTAAACAAACGCGTTAGAGTGCTAAGTGCACTATAGCACCAATAATCGTTATTGACGTGGCATTTTAGTAAACAACCAATAACATAAAATAACTAAAACATCTTCTTCAGCTATAATTGTTATAGACGTATGTAGGTCTCATAACACATTACNAAAAAAACAGGCCCGCCCGCAACGCGGCGGTCGTCGCCATTCTCGTTACAAGATAAATTTCAAAATGAAGCCCACAAATAAACCTAAACAAACGCGTTAGAGTGCTAAGTGCACTATAGCACCAATAATCGTTATTGACGTGGCATTTTAGTAAACAACCAATAACATAAAATAACTAAAGCATCTTCTTCAGCTATAATTGTTATAGACGTATGTAGGTCTCATAACACATTACAAAAAATACCTCACTCGCTTAAAAAAAAAATGTTAATTGCCAATGGCGTGTTGTCCATCACCTACACCGTGCACTCTTGTAAAATTAAGCATAAATAAGCAATTTAAATGAGCATAACCTACTTATTGGTGAAATAAGCAGATAATGAATATCACTTTGATTTAAATATCCACAAGTGTTAATGCACTCATATACCTGCTTAAATGGTTTAGTCAACTTAACCCACCATAACTTGAAGAACCAATTCGGTTCAACTTGTTTAGCGAAAATGACCTATTATTTAAGTTGGACATAATGGAGGGAGGTGGATCACCACCAAATGTGATCCCCCATTACCCCATGGTAGTTGGTAATAGCAAATGATTGTTGGATGTATTCCGTCGGCACATTTATTTGATTGTAAAAGTGGTGTATGGATGATTTAATAATGATGGTGATGATATATTAGAAACGAATATCGTTTCAACTGGTATTCAATTAGAATATATTAATCCAGATCATTACGATAGAAAAGAACTAAAACAATTATATGTATCTATAACAAACACAATAAATAGCAACAATAATGCTGATTTTCTACTTCTTTCAATGTATCTACTTAAATAAGTTTGGTGTCTCATGACTGAGTAATGGTTGGGATATAAATTCTATCGTTTGTTTTAAAAGTAATACTATGGTGTGAGTTAGTAAGAGCATAGTTTATTTGGTAGGTTACTGTGAAAGGGTGACCCCCCCCCCCTTTCAACGCACGCGCGAGGTCTAGCGATTTTGACCAAGGTTTGGTGGTGTGCACCACCTAACGAAATGCACAACCCCNAAAAGATGTTAACGAAAGACGTCTAAAAAAGACGAGGATGAACATCGTAACATTCAATGGACCATTTAAGAAAAAATTGCATTGTGCAAAGGTTGGGCTCATACATTTGAAGATAGCGCCAAAGGTAATACGAATAAAGCACGAGGTTTTTGGGTGGAGATATAGAAGTAACCGGTGTTCGTACCTATGATTCATTAAACGTAAATGAAGGGTTTGCGTCCTAAAATGGCTTAATTTTGTGGTTTGTATGCTAATGTGGTTTGAAGGAACAAGAGTGAATTAATTAACGAGGTAGTCCTGCAAAGGCACATGATGAATATCGTGTTGAGAGTATGGAGTGCTTGCCTTTAACACTTTTTCATGCATGGAGAATTTTAAAATGTCACCAAAATGGAAGAAGGTGGAAATTCCAAAATTTGAGACAGCATAAAAAAAAAAAAAAAAAAAAAAAAAAAAAAAAAAAAAAGCTTTTAAAAAATTGAAGTTATCAGAGTCCACTTCGTTCAACACCTCGGAGTCAACAGAAGATGGTTTTAATGGGAGGTGCAGCAAATTCAACCAATGGGTTGGGACAAAGCGAAGAAGAAAGCGTTGGCATCATCCATTCCATCGGCATCATCAGAAGCGGGTAGCGATGAATCGTTGGCTAAGTTGGTGGACGAATATACAAGTCAATAAACGTCGTTTTTGCCAATGAATAAAACAGACCGCAATGCCTTTTTGAAGATAAAGATGCACGGAATGGAAATGGAACAAAAGAAGTTTGAACTACAACGACAAATGTTCAACTTTCAACAACAAAAACAACGACAAGAAGACAAATTGTTCTATATGAGTTCCATTGAGCACTTGAGTAGAACCCACATCGAAAAAGTGTTGCAGATGAAAAAGATCATTAAAGAGATAATTTAGATTATTAGTTTTATGTTTTTAATTTCGTAAGTTTATGTTTTAATTATTAATATAATATTTTTCTAATTAATTAAAGTTTAATTTAGTTTTTATTTGAATTTGTTAAAAAGAATGGGTTTTGTGGTTGGTTTGGTGGTGACCATTACACATGTTTGGTAGTAGATTAGTAGTGTGTTTAATGGTAATGTGACACTGAAGGTTATGACTTTAGTGACAAATACACCTAGTCTTATTATGTATCATTAGGCTAGAAGAAATGGTCACTAAACTCACCACCTCTATGTCAGTGTCACATCACTATTCATCACACCATCAAGCTCGCCACCGAACAGGTGTACTGATCATCACCAAACCAAACACATAAAAACACCATACTTTATATAAACATAGCTCACAAATACATACAAACGAAAAAAGAGTGCAAATCATTTGGTGGTGCAGACCACTAAACCAGTGTCAAAATCGGAGGGAGTTGTGGTAATGGGGTTACCGCGTGGTTAAGTTGTTTTTATACTTTTTGTCTAAATGTTATCAATTTGACATGATCTTTTATATAATAAAACAAAACCTCAAGTGCTTACTTTCGTATTTTAAAAAAAAATTATTTAAGGTAATATTTTAATTATTATTTTTTTAATTTAAAATTTTAAAAATTTAAAAATTCATTTTGTTGGTATACTATACAAGTAGAAGATAAATACAAAAAAATATAGATAAGATGCAACTAACAATAGGATTAAAATTTTTAAATGATTATCTTTAATAATAAACAAATATAATTAAAAATTATAAATCAAACAAACAAAAGATTAAATTATTTGTTTTTTAATAAATAAAAATATATTATTCAAAAAAAAAACTAAAAACTCCGAGGATGAGCTGGCATTATAACTAGTTCTTCTAACAACCTCTCCAACCTCTAAGCTCTCGTGCAAAAACTTTTTGCTATTCTATCCAAGTGTTTTGAAATGTTTATTCATTGCAATAAAAAAAATTCATTCTTTTTTAATCTTATTTCTGTCACTAATGTTTTATTCATTAAGAAAGAAAAAAAATAATGATAAAAAAAAAGTTGTTAGCATCGTAGTTGCTATAGTTTGCAAATGGGTGACGTGAAACGTATTTTTCATTTAATTTGCTTTTAATTTTGTTGAAGTGACTAAGCAGCAACAACCATTCACATCACTTTCCGAATATTTTTCTCCACCGTCACCGTACCTTGCCGAATAAAAGCTATATAACTTATCTATATCATCATAAATGAATCTCTTTTTCACAAAGTTAAAAGAAAAAGAAAAAAATCATAAACAAAAATAATTTGATTTTTATATTTCAAATATATATTTAAGAAAAATCATACTGGTTACTTGTTTAGGTGTAGTTATTAAACAAAAAGTTTTCTTATATATGACTTAATGGATATTATTTAGGGAAAATTGTCCAAAAATACATCTAACTTGCCACCTTTTACTATTGTATGCTATGAACTTTTATTTTTCCTATTGTATACACGAACTTTCTTAATCTTCCTATTGTATACACGAACTTTCTTAATCTTCCTATTGTATACATGAATCTGACGTGGCATGGAGTTAATTACATAAATTTACATGAATCGTCCCTGTGGCTCAAAACAATTACACCATTCGNAATTGTTTTAAGTTGTCAAAAATGGTCCTTGAATGAATTTTTGGGAAAATGGCAAATCAGGTCCCTGAACTTTGGGAAATTTACAAAATTGGTCCTTGGGTATTTAAAAAGTGAAAAATGGAATTTTGGTCCTTGTGTTATTGGAATATGGCAAGTTTGGTCCTCATGGTTACTTTTGGAAGTGTGCATTATCAGCCCTTGAGGTTTGGTCAAATTACAAAAGTGGTCCTTATGATTATAACCTAAAACAAACGGACCCTTTACTCCTTATAAACCAAATCCAACCCATCTACAGAACCCAAGTCCATCCCACAATCACTGGCCCAATTACCCTTCCCCAGCCCATTACCCAAAATTTATAATAAACCCACGTTTTATAAACGTTTCCCCCAGTCAAACCTTTTGACTTCTCCATCTTCTTCCCCCTCACGTGGGTCTGCAACCCAGTACCTCCACCATTCTTCCACCTCAACCTCACCTCTCCATGTTCCCCCAATTCCCACAAACATCCAAAGTTCCTTAATTGCTTCTCCATAATCCCACTCAATGATAACTTTTTTAGCAGTCAAAGAAAAAGGCGCCAAAATGGTTTTAAAGGTCAAGATCAAAAGAAATTTATCCAACGGCTCAGAATTGTGTGGGAAAGGTCAAAGAAGTCTTCAGGAACCCTAACTGTGGCCTATAAGAAGAAAAAGATGGAAGGAGCAGGGAGTAGTTTTTTTTAGCTAATTTTCTTAATGTTTAATTTTTTGTAAACCCTATTTTCTAGTATAATTGTTATTTCCAGTGTAACTCTTAGTTCAATCCAGTGTGCTTTTGAAGTTATCTAATATAATTTCCAAGTTTCAGTTTAAATTCAAGTTTTCTATATTTTTAGTGAATTTCTCCTATAGTGTAATGACTGTTAAAAGTGGTTGTTTAATTTACCTGTGAACTCATTCTAGCTTAGTTATAAGCTTTTACAAGCTTTCAAGGTATAAAAAATAGTTTTCTTTTGAAAACCTCAAAAATAAAAAATAAAAAATAAAAAAAATACAAAAAGAAGATGATGAAGGCAAGGAGATTCGTGGATACTTGATTTTCATGGTTTAGAGTCTCATGGGAGACAATTAGGAGTGGTTTGTGTGCCCTGGATACTTGATTCTCAGTCAGATTCACTTGTGAGCTCAATTTTACCTTTTTAGCCATTAACTGTATTTCAGCTTATACGTTGCTTAATTGTGCTTTTTCATGATTATTTGATGTCAAGTAGTTATAATATTGCTTAGGTTAACTAGTTTGTTCAGTCTAATATATGGTTGCTTAGTTTCTCATTTAAACTGCCACTTTATGATTTTAGTAGCATTTGTATATTTGTTGTTGGAATTGTTGTTTTTATGCTTAAACTGGCTTAATACATCATATTAGAAGCTTTAGAATCATTCACATTGTCTTAATCAGTTTCTTGTGGTGATACACATATTGGTTTTTTTTTAAAGGGGTGTTTGGACTTGCTGATTATTATGTGCTTAAGGTTGTTTTTGTTGTTGTTTCTAGTTGTAACATGTCACTTTAGGTTCTATTAGTTCATTCAAACCATAAAAATAGTAGGTCATTAGGTAAAAAGTCAAAACTCATCTTCATTCTCAAATTTTTCTTCCACTGTTGAGATTTTTGGAAATGATAATCAATTTTTAGGTTCAAATCTTGTTTAGTGTGCTTGCATTAGTTCCATTCTTAGTTAGTATAACATCTTCAGTAACAAAATCAAACTCAAAATTCATTTTAGTCAAATTCTCATGTTTCATAAGAAAGTCAAAATTCCAATATGCAGTTTTTGAATAAAATTCAGAATTTCATGTAGGGTTTAAAACTGATCCTTTGGACTTGAGATTGTGGAATCTTGTTATTTGGTTGCTTAAATTTCTCATAGTAATTTTTATAAATTTTAGATAGCTTGTTTCATAGCTTATTTTGGCTTATCTTTTGGCCCATTTTCTGTAAATCTCCCCTGCACCTCAGATGTTTGCAAGATTTCTATAGGTTGCAGAATGATCAATAATTAGAGTTAGGATTAGCACTTTGTAGTTTTGGGAAGCCATTTAGGTTGTATTGATAGTTGTATCTCTGGTTTTCCCTTAATTGCTTATTTGATAGCTTATTGAGTTCCCTTTTGTTGCCTGATTGGCACTAGTTCCTGTGGTTCATAAGTGTGTGCAATGAGTTGGTGATTTCATGTTCCTATGTAATGCATTGTTGTTACATTGTTGTTTCTAGCTTATTAATGATCATTGAGTTTGTATATGCCTGTTTTGCTTTTGGCTTGTGCTTATGGCCCTACTTGTCTAACTGATCATTCTCATAAATCTCAATTTAAGCTCATAATCCTTCACTGTTGGTTATTTAAGGTTGCATAAGCTTGTGAAGTTTATTATTTTAACTTGTTTGAGTTGTTTTGATATCACACCAATCCTTACATCATAGTCTCTAAGTCCTGAGCTTGTTGGATAAGCTTTTAGCTTGAAAGTCTTTCAATATCCTAACTGAACCACCTCATTGATTCAGTGGTGACCTGGCTTCATTCACAAGCCCATAACAAGCTCTAGCCTTAAGCTAATCTTTTGACTCTTGGTTCTTTGGGGAGCTAGCTGTGCTAGCTTACTAAATCCAGAGTTATTTAGGGCTTGAGAGCCTTTGCCCCTAGCCAAAACTAGGCCTGCAAAAGCCATCAAGGCCTGTTTGGATTGAAGGGCTTGGATAGTACTTGATTTTTTTTTATTTTTTTTTACTTATTCAGGGTGTTTCTTGGTTGTTTTAGCTCATTTACCTTTGCCTCAGTTCAGTCCTAGCTTATTTTGTCCATAGTGTAGTTTGTTGATTAGCTTTCTCAAGTTTATAGCCCCTTTGAGCTTATTTTGTAATCTGTCACATTAATAAGCTCACATTTAGCTTATTTTTGAGCTTCACTAGAGTTGTCTTTGTAAAAATTTCATATTTTCAGTAGTTTAGTAGATTTGTAAAAAAGAAAAAACCAAAAATCATAACTTTTAAATTTAGTGATAGCTTCTATTTAATAGAATTTATCTTTTTAATTTATTTTTTATTTTTTTTATTAAATACTTAGTAGTTTTTATATTTTTCCTAGGTTTCTGTTAGTCTTAAGTATTTTTAGAAAAAATTTCATAATTTTATCTTTTCATTTGGTAATTTTAATAATTAAAAGTAGTTTAATTAGTTTTAATTGAAAAATCAAAAAGAAAATCATTTAGTGTTTAATTTTTATCTCTAGCATCTTTTTATATTTTCTCTAGCTTTTATTAATCATTTAGTATTTTTAGAAAATAGTTTTTTAATTGTCACTGTTCATTTGCTATTATTCTTAATTAAATTAGCTTAATTAGCTTTTAATTAGTAATTAAGTAAATTAAATCTAAAAGAGTTATTTATAAAGTTTAGGAACTTTTTATAATTTTTTAGGACTCCTGTAATTGTTAAATAGTTTTAGAAAAAGTTTGGTAATTTTATAAATTAGTTTAGTATTTATTTTAATTTAAATTAACTTAATTAGTAATTAGTAATTAATTAATAATAAATAATCAAAAAGTCTAAAAAATATTTTTCTTTTTCTTAAAATTTTCTTTTGTTATTAGGATTATAAAAATATGTTTTTCATCATTTAGGTGTTTGTAGATTTCTATTTTCACTTTTATTTTCGTACGTAGACGTTTTAATTAAACGTAACGTACATTTTTAGATTTGTAAAAGTTTCCAGATTTCTAGTAATCGTTTGTAGTGTTTGTTTATCATTTTCATTCATAATCTCGTAGTTTAATTTCAATCAATCTCTTTCCCAAATCATCGTTTCATAATCACTTGATCTCAAAACAGTTTTCGATACAATTCACTCCTCGTCGGGATTTAAACGACCCGGGGAATTCCTATACTCTCCTTGGTGCATTGAGCCTTTTCTAGTTTGACTTTTGTTGACCAAATACTTGGTTGACTTTAGTTGACTGTTTCTAGGCCCAATCATTCAAAAAAAAAATTAAAAACTCCGCGGATGAGCTGGCATTATAACTAGTTCTTCTAACAACCTCTCGAACCTCTAAGCTCTCGTGCAAAAACTTTTTGCTATTCTATCAACTGTTTTGAAATGTTTTTTCATTGCAAAAAAAAAATTCATTCTTTTTTAATCTTATTTCTGTCACTAATGTTTTATTCATTAAGAAAGAAAAAAAATAATGATAAAAAAAAAGTTGTTAGCATCGTAGTTGCTATAGTTTGCAAATGGGTGACGTGAAACGTATTTTTCATTTAATTTGCTTTTAATTTTGTTGAAGTGACTAAGCAGCAACAACCATTCACATCACTTTCCCAATATTTTTCTCCACCGTCACCGTACCTTGCCGAATAAAAGCTATATAACTTATCTATATCATCATAAATGAATCTCTTTTTCACAAAGTTAAAAGAAAAAGAAAAAAATCATAAACAAAAATAATTTGATTTTTATATTTCAAATATATATTTAAGAAAAATCATACTGGTTACTTGTTTAGGTGTAGTTATTAAACAAAAAGTTTTCTTATATATGACTTAATGGATATTATTTATCAAGGAGTTTTATCAAATCTAATATAGGATTGTTGTGAATGAACATATGATTTTAAATAAAACAAAAATTCCACAATGAGAGCTCACATTTATTCTCCTTCTCACAAAAAATTTAACATAACTCATCATGTTTAATATAAACATAAGATGATCTTAATCTATAAAAAATGCAAGTTAAACTTGTTGTGGAATAACCGCGATAATATCCCATCGACTAGGTAAAGAGTGAATATTTCAACACCATTACTATACCTCATACTAGCTTATTGAAAAGTAGACAACATGAAAGTGAACAAGAGAATGTAACACCACAAATTATATCTTTCTTAATCAAAGAAATATATTACAAAACTAGTAATCTACTAGTACCAAAGAAAAGAAGAGAGAACACTACAAGATTACTTGTATGTGTATTTTGGTGTGCATAATACTCAACGAGAGTGGTCCTATTTATAGGCTTCAATGTTGCTCCAAGTTGCTTCCAAAGATTCTTCTTACTAGTTGCAACATACCACTTGCAATCCACTTGCTTGTGATTCAATGAATGTAAACTTATTCATTGAATGTAAACTTATTTAAATATGAGCCATATATCAACAAATCTCCACCTTGGCGAATATCAATTCTTTAATCTCGCCGTCAACCATCGTTGGTGGAGTCTTCAAACCAATCTTCAGCTTTCCAAAACATTGATCAAGTCTAAACAGTAATTGAACTTGATCCCAACTAACACTTTAGTCAGCATATCTGCGGGATTCTTAGAAGTATGGATCTTCTGGATTCTGACTCCACCTTCTTCCAGTACCTCTCGTATGAAATGATACCGAACATCGATATGCTTCGTCCTTGCGTGATAAACTTGATTCTTCGCTAAGTGAATTGCACTTTGACTGTCAGAATGCATCGTGACAAATTTCTGATTGATTCCAAGTTCACCGAGCAACCCTTGAAGCCAAATTGCCTCCTTTACAGCCTCTGTAATAGCCATATACTCTGCTTCCGTAGTTGACAAAGCAGTAGTTGACTGTAAGGTAGACTTCCAACTAATTGGAGCTTTTGCCAGAGTAAATACATAGCCTGTCGTAGATCTTCGCTTGTCTAAGTCTCCGGCATAGTCTGAATCACAGTATCCTTCTACCCACTGACTACTTCCATGTTCGAATACTAACCCTACATCGACCGTGTTATGGATATACCGTAATATCCATTTAACAGCTTGCCAATGTCCTTTTCCAGGGTTATGCATATACCTGCTCACCATCCCAACAGCATGACTAATATCTGGTCGAGTACATATCATAGCATACATTAAGCTACCGACAGCATTTGCATAAGGCACTTTCTCCATGTATGCCCTCTCTGCATCATTTTTCGGTGACATAGCAGCACTGATCTTAAATTGAGAAGCGAGTGGAGTACTAACTCGTTTTGTTTGCTTGTCGAACCTAAAACGCTTTAGAATCCTTCTCAGATATTGTTTCTGAGTCAAACAGAGCTTCCTCAATTTTCTGTCTCTGACTATCTCCATGCCGAGAATCATCTTTGCTTCACCGAGATCCTTCATCTCAAATTCGCTTTTCAACCGAGTCTTTAACTTTTCAATCTCGTCTAGACTTTGAGAAGCTATCAACATATCATCTACATATAGAAGAAGATATACGAAGGACCCATCTTGTAGCTTTTTCAAATAGACACAATGGTCATATTTGCTTCTTGTGTACTTCGACTCCATCATAAACTTATCAAATCGCTTGTACCACTGTCTTGGGGATTGCTTCAATCCGTACAACGATTTATGAAGCTTACATACTTCATGCTCTTTTCCAGCAACTTTGAATCCTTCTGGCTGAACCATATAGATTTCCTCTTCCAAGTCTCCATGTAGAAATGCAGTCTTCACATCCATCTGAACTAGTTCCAAGTCCAACTGTGCTACCAAAGCCAACAAAATTCTAATAGAGGAATGCTTTACCACTGGAGAAAAAACTTCATTGTAATCAATTCCCTCTTTCTGAGCGTAGCCTTTAGCTACCAATCTTGCTTTGTAGCGAACATCATCTTGGCTAGGAAATCCTTCTTTCTTTGCATACACCCATTTGCATCCAATTGCCTTCTTCCCTTTTGGGAGGTTGGTTAACTCCCATGTCTGATTCTTCTCAAGAGACTGCATTTCTTCGCTCATGGCAATCCTCCACTTCTCATTCTCTGAGTCTCGAACCGCTTCAGAGTAAGTAGTAGGAACATCATCAGCTGCAATTGAAGATGCACAAGCCACCATATCATTAAGGCGAGCAGGCCTTTTAGTGTTTCTTTTGGGCTTGCTGGTAGCAATTGATTCATGTTGTTGCTGTGGAGGTTCTTCGGTTTGAACCTCCTCTTCTTCATAATCTCCTTCTACCACAGGAGAATCATCAATTGTTTCTCTATCATCTGGTACAATTATTCTTTCAAACTCCACCTTTTTGGGAGTTCCATCTAACTGCTTAGCATTCACCTTCTTCAACATGGTAGATTCATTAAAGGTGACATCCCTGCTAAAGATCGTCTTCTTCGTCTCTGGACACCATAGACGATAGCCTTTGATTCCAGAGGTGATCCCCATGAACAATGCTTTCTTTGCTCTGGGATCCAACTTTGATTCCTTCACATGATAATATGCAGCGGAACCAAAAACATGCAAGGAATCATAATCTGTAGCAGGTCTTCCATACCATTTCTCAAATGGTGTTTTCCCATCAATAGCAGTAGATGGCAAACGATTAACGAGGTGACACGCATACGTCACAGCTTCAGCCCAAAATTCTTTACCCAACCCAGCATTGGATAACATACACCGAACTTTCTCCAGCAAGGTTCGGTTCATGCGTTCTGCCACCCCGTTCTGTTGTGGTGTATGCCTGACAGTGAAGTGTCTGACAATGCCTTCGTCTTCACAAAATTTTGTGAACTGATCATTTTTATACTCTCCGCCGTTATCTGTTCGGAGATGTTTGATCTTTCTGCACGTCTGAGTTTCCATCATCTTTTTCCACTTGATGAACACTCCTAGCACTTCATCCTTTGTCTTCAACGTGTACACCCAAACTCTTCGAGAAAAGTCATCAACAAAGGTCACATAGTAGTGTCTCCCTCCTAAAGAGCTTGTCTTTGAGGGACCCCATACATCAGAATGGACATAATCCAAGATACCTTGTGTCTTGTGGATAGCTGTCCCAAATTTCACCCTTGTTGTCTTCCCGTTGATGCAATGCTCACAGAGATCCAACTTACAGGAACTAACTCCTTTCAATAATCCTTGCTTTATGAGCAAATTCAAGGATTTCTCTCCTGCATGTCCTAAGCGCATATGCCATAGCTTCACAGCTTCTGAATTTCTATCACCATCGGTAACAGCTGCTACAGTTCCAACAACCGTTCTACCCTTGTAGTGATACGTGTTGTTTATTTTACGAATACCCTTCATTACTACAAGTACGCCAGAGATGATCTTCATAACCCCATCCTTTGCTCTTACTTCGAATCCTTTAGATTCTAAGGTACCGACGGAAATGAGATTCTTTTTCAACTTTGGCGAATAACGAACACCTTTCAAGGTCACAATTGTTCCGTCTTCATTCTGCAATCGAACGGAACCAATCCCATGAGTAGTGAGGGGAGTTTCGTCTGCCGTATAAACAACTTCCTCATGTTCTTCAAAATTACTAAACCACTCTCGATGTGGTGTAATATGATGGCTACATGCGGAATCTAATAGCCATACATCAGAAGCATTCTTGGTTGACGATGTTGCAAGTGAGAGATCTGATTCTTCATCATCACACTTGGTGACATTCGCCTCTGCTACAGCTTTCCCTTTGTAGTGATTGTCCTTGGTTTTCAACTTAGGACAATCTCTTTTCCAATGACCTTTTTCATGACAAAAGGCACATTCATCTTTGCTTAGTCTCTGCCTCGACTTGGATCTCCATCTCTTATCGGTGCCCTTCTTCTGCGAACGACCTCTGACTAGCAAAACCTCTGCGTCTCCACCTGAACTAATCTGCTTGTCCTTCCTTCTCAGTTCTTTACTATACAAGGCGGCACAAACTTCACTAAGAGACACGTCATCCTTCCCATTAAGTAGAGTTGTTTCAAGCAACTCGTACTCCTCTGGAAGCGATCCCAATAGTATCAATGCTAGATCCTGGTCTTTGAACACCTCGTCCATATTCATCAAATCGGTTACCAGTTGGTTAAAACTGGTAATGTGATCATTCATCGTGGTACCGGGTACATATGTGAAGCGAAAGAGTCGCTTCTTCATAAAGAGCTTATTCTGACAATTTTTCTTCAGAAATTTCTCTTCTAATGCCACCCACAGTTTGTAGGCGGATGTTTCTTTTGAGAAAGCATATCGTTGCTCTCTCGAAAGACATGAACGAACCATACCACAAGCTAACCGATTGATGGTTAAGCAATTCCTCTCTTCTACATCCTCTGGTTTACTTTCTTCAATGGCAATGTCTAGACCTTGCTGAAAAAGAGCATCTAGAACCTCACTTTGCCACATACCGAAATGGCCTGTGCCATCAAAAACCTCCACCGCCAGTCTTGCATTCGTCAAGACCGGTCTAGCCCAACTTGGAGATGTTGGATCCACCGATGTGGAAGGTTTGTCAACTTTGCCATCCACCATTTCGTGTACAAATTAATTTTCAATAGCTTCAACCAAAAAACCAACGTAATTCTTTTCTGATGTGGAGGATCAAAATAAATTGCAACCACAGAGCATACTAAGAATAACCTCGGCTCTTGATACCACTTGTTGTGGAATAACCACGATAATATCCCACCGACTAGGTAAAGAGTGTGAATATTTCAACACCACTACTATACCTCATACTAGCTTATTGAAAAGTAGACAACATGAAAGTGAACAAGAGAATGTAACACCACAAATTATATCTTTCTTAATCAAAGAAATATATTACAAAACTAGTAATCTACTAGTACCAAAGAAAAGAAGAGAGAACACTACAAGATTACTTGTATGTGTAGTTTGGTGTGCATAATACTCAATGAGAGTGGTCCTATTTATAGGCTTCAATGTTGCTCCAAGTTGCTTCCAAAGATTCTTCTTACTAGTTGCAACATACCACTTGCAATCCACTTGCTTGTGATTCAATGAATGTAAACTTATTCATTGAATGTAAACTTATTTAAATATGAGCCATATATCAACAAAACTGCTCGGCTTATATCACCCAATGGTTGCCTAACATGGACAAAAGTACATATTGAGATGTTGACGTTTTTTGTGCAACTTGATGTACTTCCGCTCGATTTGATGCATTTTTGTTCGATTTGGTCTTATGTGTTATAAAACTAATCGATCGACGATGGGTGACAACCCTATGTTTTGCGCAACAGATGACAAAATTGCTCGACCGGTAGGTGGGAGCATTTTTACTGTATTTTTTCAGTTCCTGCAATAAATGCTGTCATAAAGTAAGACGGGTTGAATAAGCATCGAGTAGCACAGTGTAGTGTGACTAAAATAAAAAGAGTATTGCTATAGCATTTGATGACATCAAATAGTCCTGATATTTAAGTGTCAATTTCCCTCTAATATGCTCATTATTTATAATGTTTTTAAAGATATATGCTTTGATTTGTTTATATTTCATTTCCAGGTTATAATTGAGCATAGGAGCTAAAGAGATGCGGAATAGGAAAAGAGCTTGCAAAAGATACAAATTTGAGTATGCTGAAGAAAGCTACGGCGTAACTCACACTCTCATTTACGCCGTAGCTAAGGATTTAAACATGAAGACTTCAAGGACGATTCATGTAAATTTATGTAATTAACTCCATGCCACGTCAGATTCATGTATACAATAGGAAGATTAAGAAAGTTCGTGTATACAATAGGAAAAAAAAAAGTTCATAGCATACAATAGTAAAAGGTGGCAAGTTGGATGTATTTTTGGACAATTTTCCCTATTATTTATCAAGGAGTTTTATCAAATCTAATATAGGATTGTTGTGAATGAACATATGATTTTAAATAAAACAAAAATTCCACAATGAGAGCTCACATTTATTCTCCTTCTCACAAAAAATTTAACATAACTCATCATGTTTAATATAAACATAAGATGATCTTAATCTATAAAAAATGCAAGTTAAACTGCTCGGCTTATATCACCCAATGGTTGCCTAACATGGACAAAAGTACATATTGAGATGTTGACGTTTTTTTTGCAACTTGATGTACTTCCGCTCGATTTGATGCATTTTTGTTCGATTTGGTGTTGTGTGTTATAAAACTAATCGATCGACGATGGGTGACAACTCTATGTTTTGCGCAACACATGACAAAATTGCTCGACCGGTAGGTGGGAGCATTTTTACTGTATTTTTTCAGTTCCTGCAATAAATGTTGTCATAAAGTAAGACGGGTTGAATAAGCATCGAGTAGCACAGTGTAGAGTGACTAAAATAAAAAGAGTATTGCTATAGCATTTGATGACATCAAATAGTCTTGATATTTAAGTGTCAATTTCCCTCTAATATGCTCATTATTTATAATGTTTTTAAAGATATATGCTTTGATTTGTTTATATTTCATTTCCAGGTTATAATTGAGCATAGGAGCTAAAGAGATGCGGAATAGGAAAAGAGCTTGCAAAAGATACAAATTTGAGTATGCTGAAGAAAGCTACGGCGTAACTCACACTCTCATTTACGCCGTAGCTAAGGATTTAAACATGAAGACTAAAGTCAACGATTATCAAGAGTTACGGCGTAACTAACTTATATGGTTACGCCGTAACCATTTCAAGACTTAGAAGATTTCATGGCAAAGAAGGTTACGCCGTAAACAACACATAGAGTTACGGTGTAGTAGAGGAACAGTACGGGTTTCAACATTTGTACGAAGATTAGGGCGTAGCTTTGCAAGAAGATTACGACGTAAAAGAAAATCCTAGAAGATTACAGTGTAGTTGTGAACGTATGCTACGGCATAGTTGTTGCCGCCAAGGGTTACAGCGTAACTAGGTACTGAGGTTACGCCATAATAGTTAATTATGGATAAGATCGTCATACGATAACACTAACTACGCCGTAACCACAACTATAGGTTACGTCGTAGTCTAGTCGGGCCTATAAATACCAGCCCTAAATTCTGCATTTGACACAACTTCCACACAACCCAAAGTCAGAGAACGAAGGGAAATTTTAGGAGGACGATCTACAGCAGCATACGGAGCATTTCCAAGGGAGAGATCACACTAACAACACCATAAGTTTTAGTTTTCATTGTTTTAATTACTTTATCGAATTCATGTCTTCCATTATCATGCAATACATTAATTCGGTTGTACTTATTAACATGATCGGCTAAGCACCTTTGCTAGCCTAGTTATGATTTCTATATTGTTTTAATTATGTTCTCGTACTTTTCATAAATGCTTCTAGTGTGTGCATGCTTAGTTTATCATAGATCCTTTAGTTTCGGCAGTTTTGAAGAACCAGTCGTACCTGGTACACTAGACGAATCGACCAAAGGACCCTAGTGTAGTTGAGTTGCGAGGAAATGGGAATGTAGACCGTAAGTACTAGCCATTTCCTTGTGTGCAAATCGACCAAAGGACCACCTTCCGGGTTGGATAAACTTAAGAAATTAGAGTGTGATCTAAGATCCGAGAGGACGGGCCACATATAGCTAGATAAATCTAGCATGTAGTGATACTTAATGACTCAAACTAGTCTATCGTACGTCGGCTTACTTACATAGGGTAGTGCCTTTGGTTCCTGACAGGATTCTAGGGAGATAGGCTAGGGAAATCGACCAAAGGAACCTAGTGATTCATGTCCGCGCCACTTGAAGCGTTAGAATAGTTTAATAGAGAACATAATCATAAACAATATAGGATGACTAGCTAGGCTAGTACACTTTCCCCCACTACTCACAACTTTCACTTACTCTCAGATATATTTCATTTATGCTTTTTAGTTTAATTAATCATTTCAAATCAAAACCAGCTTAAAACGTGATACTTAGACTTAAATTAGGATCCATCACACATAACTCTTGGGACGACCTCGGTTTTACCAGTTACTAATCTACATACGACCGGATACACTGTCCGTTAGTGCATTTAGGCAGACCTTAGGTAATTGAGACTTTATAAATTTAAGACCTGGTCAGTAAAACCTGCATCAGCATTCTACCTTTTCTTCCTACTTATCTTCCTACTCACTTTAAAACATGACAAGGGATTCCACTTATTTTCTCTCATCATTCTCCATTTCATCCAATCGCTTTTTCAAGCATCATAACTTCATAGATAGGCATACAAGTAAGAAGATTCTGTAGGAACAATTAGCATTACCAAAGTGGAAAATTTACATCATTTTGAATAGGTTAATGCATAAATTGGAGTGTGTCAATCAAAATATTGAGTGTGCGAATCATTTCCCTTTTAAGTAAGAGAACATTTATCATTAATTCATGAGTGAATTACATAAATCGTCCCTATAGTTTGATGGGTTTCTCAGAAATAGTCCTTATACCTTTTTTCAGCAGATCATATCCTTGTTGTATTGATCTTTTACGAATCCGGTCCAAATTTCTAAAGCCATTAAATTTCACCATTAAATGAATGTAAAATGACCCAAATGCCCATGTCTTCTTCATCTAAAATGTCTTTCATCTAAAAATGTTTATCAACCATATTCTAAGAACACGAATTTAAACATTAATTCATTATTTACAAATTTACATAAACTCAAATTCTATATTAATCTATTAGAGTAAAGTACAATGTAAACCCTTAAAAACTCAATGAACCAACCATGACCATTCATTTTTTATCAAAATTCAAAAAAGCCTCTTTCATCTTCTTCTTTTTTACAAAGTAAATGTTTCACAAACAGTTAATCGTCTCGCGAAAAATATCATACCATCTTGACGAGAATTAAATCATCTTTGTATGGAGGGACACTTTTATATACGGGCAAATGGCACAAAAAGGCATCAAAGTTAGGGTCCATTTCCAATCAGGGTATCCAACTTTTTTTCTTGCATAAAAAGGTTTCCAACTTTTTTTTTGCGGATTTGGGTTTTTTTCTAACACCCGTTAACCACTAACCCAACTTTTTGTTAAAAAAAACCTGATACATTTGTAAAATTTCAAGGACCAAAACTGAAACTTTTATGTTTTTTTTTTAATATAACGGGTCTCTCATTTTCCCCCAAAATTTCCCCCAAATCAGTCTCCATACATAAACCCTAAAATTAAAAAGTTTACAATTGACAAAATTGAACCTTAATTTGTGTTCCTAAAGGTAATTAATACTTATTGTTGTTTTTAATTATGCTAATAACGGCTAAATTAAGCACTAATTGACCTTTTGTTTTTTTTTCCTTATGTTTAGCAGGATGGCTTCTTCATCCAAAGGAGGTGCATGATCTTTGGATATCTATTATAACGGGTATTTCAGTCTTAAACCTTTAACCTATCATAATGCTGATATGCTCACATCCATAGTTGATGTGACCCCTTTAACTTTTAGTGAGTTGAAAATTTTTGTTCAAAACAACATAGGTTCAGTAGTAACTGGGTTGTATTACTTTAGTAATGGGTTAAAATTTATTAA
>LBNU01023481.1:32677-48853 GCA_014162995.1 Artemisia annua
AAAAAAAAAAAAAAAAAAAAAAAAAAAAAAAAAAAAAAAAAAAAAAAAAAAAAGTTTTGATGAAAAAATGAGTAGTCAGGATTGGTTCATTTAATCTTTAGGCTAGTAGGCAAGGTCACCTTCCCTTCACCATACACATCAGCGCCACGTCAGCTTTCTCTCTTCTCTCACTTCCCTTCACCACTCTTCACCTTTTAGAGGGCAAGGGAACCTCATCTTCACCATAACTCCCATTTTTTTTTAATTTTTTTTAACTTACACAATTAATAAAAACAACGTAAACTTAACATAAATTTTCTTGCCACAGTAGTCGACACCACCCCTTTTCTTGGAGGACACGTCAATCCAACAATCTTTTCACCATTTCCGACACCAAAACCGCCACCACCGGGCCCCAAATCAACCTATGACGAGGACTCCTTAACTGTTGTTCATACAGTTGTGTTAAAGCTTTCATCTTTTCTTTCAACCCATGATGAGGATTCCTTAACTGTTGTTGATCCCCCAAAGCTTTCATATTTTCTTGATCACACAAGAAAGGAATCAGATCTAAAAGATAAGAAATGGGTATTCAAAAATGTGTAATTTCTTGATTAATGCCCTTAGTGGTTTAGCTGAATTTAATAAGTTTGACTTGTGAATTGGTGAGTATGAAATTTAGGGTTAAAGGAAAGAATGTGTGGGAAAAGTGGTTTTGAGTTTCAACTGGAAAATAAATTCAATTCAACGTAAATATTGCAACTTTTACAAAGTGATAAATGAGATGGTGGGGCCCAATTTTCAGCTTTTACAATTAGTGAAGCCTTCACCAAATGTTGTTTCGGTAGTTGTGCCTCATGCGTGAATGGTAAAGGATGGCAAGGAAGTGGCGCGTGATGTGGGGCCCTTAGGTGAAGGTTTCACATCCTTGACAACCAGCCTTAGAGAATATGGGGTCTATATTGAACTNACATCACAAGAACATGATATGAACAAGGTTAGAAAAGTTTTGATAAAACCTTACAAAGTGGGTGTTTGTACGTGGCTAGGCAAGACCAAAGGAGACCCAAAATGCTTCAAATTTACCCATAATACGTTCCGATTAACCCGAAACTCTTGAAAGTACACCCCGATTAGCTTGAACTTCAGTAAAAATTTGTGGATCTTGAATTTCTTATGAAATTCGGCTAGGGAGAGTTTTTGGAGAAGAGATGGGATGAATTTGATCTAATGTATGTGAATTGTCCAAGTTAGGTGTAAATAACGCTAAGTATAGTATTAATTTTTGGGTAAAAGGATGCATCATGGATATAAGGGTATTTGGCATGTGTTTATAAGTTGGAGAGTTAGGTGGCTAATTTAGAGGGATCCTAGGAAGGGTTCAAATAATATTTTTACTCCCCGTTGGTGCATCGTGTGTCGGTTTAAGCTTAAATGTAACCGTAACGTCCCGGTTTGACGTTTTTGGACACATACACGTAAAATAAAGTTTTTAGCCATGTTTTTTGTCAGAAATGTAATAAAATGTCATTACTGACTCAAAAATATATTTACTTGACTTTTACCATAGGTACTGTGGTATCGGTTCGCGTGCGGCGTTGTTTTTCATAAAAATGTGAGAAAACTCTCAGCAAATTACGAAACTTGTCAGTAACTATCCAAAATGGAATAATTTGTGTTTACTGACAAAAATAGACTTTTTTAATGATGACTGTAAGCTACAGTACGCGTTACAGATAGCCGAAATGCTCAAAAAATTCATTTATGCATAGAAATGCCCAAATTAGCTATAATAAATAAATATTTATTATTAAAATTAGTCTGAAAAATTCCGGTTTGTTACAAAACCCCTATCCTATACCCCACAAAAGGTTAAAATAGACAGTTGTGGTCCACATTCATCTTCTTCATCATTTCTGCACAAGTCCGACGACATCTCCGATTAAATTCGTTTTATATTCTTTCTCCTTTTATCTAGATCGAAGCCCATTAGAACCCAAGAAGCGGCTTGGAAACGGATTGGAAATCCAGAAACGGTCAAGATACTTCATACGAAACGTTTCGCAGATTCGGGAAACGTCTTGGAAACGTTTCGATGGCGTTTCGACGACGTATCCGTTCCCATCACGTTCCCAAACGGGAACGCCAGCCTAAATGGCGTTTCGGTGCATCAGCCCCCTCGTGGGGTCACCATCACCACCAGACCACCACCACCAATCCTCACCACTAGATTAAAGCCATTTTCACTGCCAACATCTCTACGAGTCACCTTTCTCGCCATCACAACCCCATCCTTATTGCCAGATCTGCCCGCCACCATCATCTTCACCAACAGATCTGCTGGCCACCACCAAATCCATCAGCCGCCATCATTCTTACATCTAACAAGTCCAATGGTCTAAATCTCTCTGTGTGTGTGTGTGTGTGTGTGTGTGTGTGTGTGTGTGTGTGTGTGTGGAGAAATGCTAGATCCACAAAAATCTCACAAAATTATATTCACAGAATGACTTGGCTACCAAATGGGGAGGGCAAGAAAGAAGAAAGAGAAATTATGATGGAATATGATTGGACCAATACAATTAGCAAGTCATTATGTGGGTATTATTTTGTAAACTTTTTATGGATGTAGCATTGTTCGTGTGTGTGTTGGATTGAATTGATTACTTTGCTAGTTTGCTTTAAAATTGATAGTAAGGTATATGAGCTTAATACAAGTCAAAACGAGTTTGATTTATTTGGATTTTCTTTGAACAAATGATGGTATTTAAATTTAAAAAATAAATAAATAAAAAATAAATAAATAAATAAATAAATAAATAAATAAATAAATAAATAAAAAAGAAGCAAGAAGCTAGAAAATTACAAAGGGTTATCTAACAAAGGATTTTGAATCCATTGGTTCCAAGAAACATGAATCTTTCTATTCCAACTAGAAAACCAAAGAACGGAATAACTAGTAATGTGGTCAAAAAGATCTTTCCGATGCCAGTCCTTTTTGCCAAAGACGAGTTGGTTGCGAAACTTCCAAATAACCCAAACAGAGACCTCGATAATAGATTCTAACACCAATTTCCTTGAAGCTCTAATATTCAAATTATCAAGCCACGAAAACACCTCTGCTAAAGAGCTCACTGCGTTTGGGTAATGATCGACCCATTTGAAAGTTAAATCCTATATGGCTGATGCAAGATCACACGTCCAAAATAAATGATGAGATGTTTCTGGGTGTTTTGAACAAATAGGGCAAGCCAAAGAACTTAATTCAACACCTTTTCTGCTAAGATTCCATCGAGAAGGGGTACAGTTACTTTGTAGCATTGAGATGTATTTGTTATATGCTAAAAGAGAAAAGATATGTTTGTTTTGTTGTGTTGAGTTCATTAACTATTAGGTAGAAGAAACTTAAAACTAAAGAAAGAAATAAGATGTTGAAGAAGAAGTTGTAAAAAGCCCATAATACCTTTCCATGTATGTTGCACATGTGTAGATTTAACAATAAGTTAACGATTTTGAAACCATAAGGGACCAGATCCTTAACAAGATCAAACCACAAGGATATGATCTCACAAAAAAAAAGTATGAGGACTAAACTCGTTAAACCAGACAAACCACAAAGACTATTTATGTAATTCTATCTTATTTATTGTACTACTTGATTCCTTCACAAAAGAACAAAATAAAGAAAAAACATAGGAAGAACACTAAAATATCCTTGTAACTTCACAAGTCTTTTTTAAACCAGTAGACTTTGACCTTTGACTTCATCAATATAATTCACAATCATTTAAGCAAATCATTTAACTTGAACTAATTCAAACCATTAAGGAAGTTAATAACTTGATCTAATCATAAACATGGCTTCATCAAATGAAATATCAGAATTAAATCACACAACATGTAAGTGTTCATAATTATATTAAACTTTATCAGATTATGTTGAATTGTCCATCTGACATAAAACTTGATGTTTCAGATACTAATCATGATGATAATGACAAAGTCAAATCTGAACTGGATAATAATCATGATGAGTATCCTAGTGGTGAATTTGAATATAAAAATCTGGGCGCATGGAAAAGCTTTATGGTGAAGCTACGGGTTCTCATTGCCTATCAACGTGTTCGCCAAGGAAGTGTTTTGCATATCAAATTGCGCGGCAAGGTTTGCTTATTTCCAGCTTTTGTACCTCTTTAATGGACTGTTTATGCAAAATAATGATCAGGATATACAAGTAAAGTTTTGGCATTTGGGCTCAAACCAGCTTTTTGAGTTATTTTCTTAACCGTGTCTTTGTCGATAAACTAATGAAATTTAGGTTGGTTAGATCTGAGATAACAAATGATAATAATAAGTGGGGACAGAGCGACTACGAAAAAATAAAGGTTAGACCACTAAAAAGTTACAACTTGTTGGTTTTTACCATCATTAACCCTTAGTTATATGCCAATATGTTAGCTAAGACTTCATTAGCGAGGCTTGGTTAGCAACGATGTATGACAAAAAAAGTTGCAACAGAATTTATGCAACAGTTTTAATTAGATTATACCCTTAACATAGATTGCTCATTTTGGTATCTTATTGATATAAACTCATTAATTCTATAGCAAATTTAGAATTCTAAATTTGTACGTATGAATTAGAGAGTTTTCTTTAGTTCATCCGCGTGTTTATGCATATAGTTTTGTGGGAGTGAAGAAGTAAATTGTGTTGCCAATTTCAGATATCTGATCAGGTGAAGGGTCGTTTCTCTTCAGGGTTATCCTTACCACAAATATGTGAAAACTTAATAAAGGCAGCGTATGATCCTCGTATATCTGGTATTTATCTCCACATTGAAACCTTGAAATGCGGGTGGGCTAAAGCTGAAGAAATTCGAAGACACATTTTGGATTTTAGGAAGTCAGGTAGATTAACAACCATTTTTATTAAATTTGATCAAATTACACGTCTAGCGTTGAAAATCTAAGATGAATATACTGGTCCTTAATTCATTGTTATGATTACATCAAATATAGGAAAGTTCATTGTTGCCTATGCAACTGAATGGCAAGAATTGGAGTATTACATTGGTAGTGTCTGTGACGAGCTGTACGCCCCTCCAAGTTCTTATTTTATGTTGTATGGTTTAACTCAGCGAGCATCGTTTCTTGGAGGTAAGTGTCACAAAGAAGTTTAATATTGTTCTATTGAGATCAATTTCTGAACTTAACCAAAGTGTTGTGCATAAAGGTGTGTTTGAGAAAATAGGTGTGGAACCACAAGTAGTGAGGATTGGTAAATATAAAAGTTATGGTGATCGAATTGTTCGCAAGAATATGTCTGAAGAAAACCGTGAGATGCTTACTAAAGTGCTAGATAACATATATTGGAATTGGGTTGATAAGATTTCTCAAGCCAAAGGTAAAGATACTTGGTGTTACCCTTATAATCTTGATGTATTAAAGCTAACAATTTGGACTACTTATTTTACAGGAAAGAAAAAGGAAGAAATCGAGACTTTTATTAATGAAGGAGTTTACCATATAGAGAAGTTGAAAGAAGATGGATGGATAACAGATATTAAGTATGATGATGAGGTATACGCTTGAAAGTCAAAAAATCAAATGTCAGAATGTTAACAAGCTTAACTGTTGATATATGATTTCTAATATATTTGTGATAATTTGCAACCATTTTTAGGTTAGATCTATGTTAAAGAAGAGATTGGGCATTGCAGAGAAGAAAAAACTTCCGCTTGTTGCTTATAAGTAATAATCTTGCTTTTATAGTCCTTTTACTTAATTCTATTATTCTCAAGAATTGGCATGTTACTACTTTTTATGCTTGTACCCAAAATCTTGCTTGTTTGCTCCAGAAAATACTCAAAAGTTGGGAAATCGACATTGGGGTTATCTGGTGGCAAGGATAAAATTGCAGTAATAAGAGCCTCTGGTGGCATTAATCGTGTAGAAGGGTCTTTTTTTTCACCTAGTTCAGGCATCATCGCTGAAAAATTTATTGAGAAGATTCGCAAAGTTAGAGGTATGCAAAATATTATTTAGCTTCATTCGGTGGGTGTGAATTAATAGTCTTTTCTTAATATAGACTCATGTTTATGAACTTTTTATATGACAGAGTCGAAACAGTATAAGGCTGTTATCATCCGAATTGATAGCCCTGGAGGTGAAGCTCTTGCTTCTGACTTGTAAGTGCTTCTATATTCTGACCATAATTAACATAATTTTTTTTAACCTTTATACGTCATATATGCCTCATCAGGTTATGTGATTTGTTCACTCATGTGAAGTAATATCTCATTTTCGTTTTAGTGTTTGAATAGAATCCAATATAGATACTTGTGTTTTTCCTTAGTACAATGATAAAGTTTATCGGTTTGTTTTTATATGTTAAAATAGTTTAAAGTTAATAAATACACAAATTAAGGGAAGTTGGTACAACACAACTTGATATCTCATGTAGTTAGGTTTGTATTCTTGTTCAGGATGTGGAGGGAAATCAGTCTATTGGCTGAATCTAAGCCTGTAATTGCATCGATGTCTGATGTCGCAGCTAGTGGAGGATACTATATGGCAATGGCTGCACATACTATAGTCTCTGAGAACCTTACTATAACAGGGTCAATTGGTGTTGTCAGAAGTATATTTACCTTATCGCCTTATCCTGCACTTTTTTTTTTCCTTACGTTTTGAGTTGGTATTTTTGTTACACGTCTAAATTTTCCAGGTTAAATGTTAAATAACTTATAATATCATAGGTAAGTTCAATTTCGGGAAATTATATGAAAAGATTGGTTTCAACAAGGAAGTTATTTCAAAGGGACAGTTTTCTGAGGTGAATACTTCCCACAGGTCATTTAGGTGAGAAGATCCTTAACTTATTAGATCTTTCGAATTGGAATGACTTCTATCTGATTTCTAACTCTAATCACTTTGTAATTATGCGTGCAGACCAGAAGAAGAGAAACTGTTTGCGGATAGTACCCAAAAAATCTACAAAGAATTTCGTGATAAGGCAGCGTGTTCAAGATCAATGACTGTATGTGGTCACTAACTTGAGTATATGTTTTAAAAAATATTTTTCAACCAAGTGATTGTATTATATTTGCAGGAGGATAAGATGGAACTAACTTGAGTATATGTTTTAAAAAATATTTTTCAACCAAGTGATTGTATTATATTTGCAGGAGGATAAGATGGAGGAGATTGCTCAAGGGAGAGTATGGACTGGAAACGATGCTGCTTCACGGGGTTTGGTTGATGCAATTGGAGGCTTCTCACGGGCTGTTGCAATAGCCAAACACAAGGCTAACATTCCTCAGGACAAAAAGGTCGGCTCTCCCTCCCTCCACTTTAAGCTATTGTCAATATCTAGAGGTGGCAATTTCGACCCATTTACATAAATGGTCTATTAGGATGTATTTATCTCCGATAGATAGAGCAGGCAAAACAAAGCTCAAAATAAAATCTGTGTCAGAGGAGTCGAACGGGTCAAAAGACCTCTCAACAACTTTTTTGGCAATGTGTTTATCTTAAACCTTTTTTTGGCAAAAAAATTTATAGGTTAAACTACCAAATGAATGAAAGGTTAGGATTAAAACAATTATTAATGCTTAGTGTTATTCAAAGTACTACGGAGCAACAATCTTTTCAGATGATTACACACAATATTCTACTGTTATAAAAAAAATTGTACCAAAAGTGTTTTGTGTCTACGCAACCTGACCCACTCCTAAAATACCAGTTTTGACCCATTACATCAACCTGCCTGTTCGCTACCTCTGGTTTTCAAGCATTATAAGCTTGTATGTTTGTGATAACGATATTGTTGATTCTGTCCAGGTCACTTTGGTTGAGCTGTCAAAACCATCACTATCTTTTAAGAAGATCCTATTTAACGTTGGGATCTCAGCAATCGGACTAAACCAACTGCAAGATGGCTTGGCATCAAGTGATCGGGTTCAAGCCTGTATGGACGAAAACATGTTTCAGGGATCAGAAGGATCGTCATTTGCAGACCCTATTTTATATTTGCTACAAGACTACCTAACTTGAGTTTGATCTCAGGAGTTAATACACCTTGACAAGCATTTTCAGTTACGATGCATGTAAATGCCAAGATCAAGATGCCTCGTATCCATGTTTGTTCTAGTTCATTTTGCTTTTGATGCTTAATTTTATGTATAGAATGAATTTTTATTGGTGATTGGTGTGTATTAATGCAATTTTGCTTCATGATTATCTTCTAAAATCCTTTTGACCCATCATGTTAACAATTACCCATTTTGACCCACCGTGTTTTGACCCATTTCACAAGCTGCCTGTTTGCTTCGTCCATTTATCATGCATCATTAGTTGAAAGTTTGGTATAACAACATTGTTGATTGTGTTTAAGGCTGAGTTGTGAAAATCATCAGTATCTACATACGACCATTCTGGACAAAACTCAACCCACTTTCATTGCTTTGTTTCCATTCCAGATACCCCCTTTTAATAATCGACATCTCATTCACATTAGATAAATTTTGAACACGAAATCTACCGTTACGAAACTCTCAGTAAGGAGAAGATAACCAAAAAATATAGTGTTCAAATAGATCACCCGAGTCTATAATTATTTGTGTCTACAGTCCGTGAAACCACAAATTTTTTCACCAAAATCTTCCGACATGCAGATAGGCAAGGTTCACTATAGAGAAGAGAACTTGTAACTATTTGACCCAGTCATGGAGCAATAAGCAAGAGTGGTTCATTTGAGTTCTTTCTATGTACATGCCGACAACTATTTCATATATTATACATTTTCTTAGGGGGTGTTTGATTTCGACTTAATTGACTTAATATGAAAGAAACTGAATTAATTAAGTCATATAAAAACTGTTTGTTTGTGACTTAATAAAGAAAAATGACTGAAAATATTAAGCAATAAAACTGATGTTGTCTGTATTAAGTCATCTATTAATTAAACATGACTTAATAAAAAATTTTAACAAATTAGTGACTTTCAGATTAAGAACTATTTACTAAAAAAGGAATTTTTTTAAGTACAAGAAGTTATTAAGAACCATATTTGGTAGAAAAAGAAGTTCAGATATTCTTATCATCAACTAAATTATATTAGGGTTTTGCTAACAAGTGCCCATTGGGCACAAGTTAGTATGTAATTAATAAACACGAACTTTCTATTTTAACTAAAATATGCATTTAATACACATTAAATAAACTGATAAATTATCATATTTGAACATAATTTACACTTAAATGAACAAAAACATTCCTTTTATTAACCCGTTAATATGTGCCACTGGGCATTGATTAGCAAAACCCTATTATATTATTATAGAGACTCAACCCCAAAAAGACGTGTGAAGAGAAAAACTTTGATTCCATGTTCCCAATTTAAATAAGAACAAAAGAAAGAAAAACATTGGAAGAACACTTGAAACTACCCATTATTTAACAAGTCATTCTTAAGTAATTAGTTGACTTGACCTTTGACTAAACCAATAAGCAAGTCACAAATCATTAGTATTTAATCTCAAGCTTGATTTCATCTATTGAAGTAAACCAATAAGCAAGTCACAATTCATAAGTATTTAATCACAAGCATGGCTTCATCTATTGAAGTAATAGAATCAAACCACAAAGCAGCAAGTAAGCATTCATAATCCTATGTAATTTCATTTACTTGTTTAACCAATGACGTTTTCAACATTTTGATCTTTGATGTTTCAGACCGTAACAAGGATAACTGTGAGTTAAAATCTGAAATGGACAGCGTTGGTGGATTAAAAGGCGATGACAATCTTGAGTATCCTAGTGGTGAATTTGAGTTTAAAAAGCGAGGTGCTTGGAAAACAATCATGGTGAAGCTACGCACGCTGATTGCTTGTCAACGCGTTAGCAAAGGAAGTGTTTTGAATATAAAATTGCGTGGAAAGGTTCGTCCATAGTCCACAGAATTTTTAGCTGTTCCTTTATAAGAAAACCATAGAAAAATGCGCGTACATGTTTGTCAACATGTTTGCAAAAGAACACATGATTTACATGGTTCAATAACTTCACCTTGATGTGCAGCAGTACTACTAGGTCAAATTACTACACTGAAAATCACATTAGATATCTATCTGTAACTCAATATATAGGCATAGAGGTCTGTAGCGGGACGAACATGAACATTGATATGTAGCAGAACCCTCTATTTTTTTCGTGAATATGAATTTAAATGTGTTTTTTGGTGCCAATTTCAGATAACTGATCAGGTGAAGGGTCGTTTTTCATCAGGGCTATCCCTACCACAAATCTGTGAAAACTTAATAAAGGCAGCATATGATCCTCGTATATGTGGTGTTTATCTCCACATTGAAACCTTGAAATGTGGATGGGCGAAAGTTGAAGAAATTCGAAGACACATTTTGGATTTTAGGAAATCAGGTAGATTTATTATCGTTTTCGTAGAATTTTAATTAAATTACATGGAGCTACCGGAAATAAAAACCAATATGAATATAATTGTCCTTTCTATGTTATGCAATTCAATATAGGAAAGTTCATAGTCGCCTATGCACCAGTTTGGCACGAAATGGAGTATTACCTTGGCTGTGTATGTGACGAGCTGTATGCCCCTCCTAGTGCTTATTTTTCGCTGTATGGTTTAACTCGAGAAGCAACATTTCTTGGAGGTAAGTGTCACGAAAAAGTATAGTAATTTCTTATCTTTTTGTAAAAAATAGAAGTATAGTTACATCTCTATAGTCATGCCTTATTAATTCTGAGATCAACTTTAGAGTTCTGAATCTACCATATTTGTTATGCATAAAAGGTGTATTTGAGAAAATAGGCGTGGAACCACAAGTAGAGAGGATTGGCAAATATAAGAGTTTTGGTGATCTAATATCTCGCAAGGATATATCTGAAGAGAATCGTGAGGTGCTTACCACATTGCTAGATAACATTTATGAGAATTGGGTCGATAAGGTTTCTCTAGCCAAAGGTGATGTTAATTTGTGTTTTCCATGGTTATCTTGATGTACCAAAATAAACATTTTTTATTTTTTACTTTAACAGGAAAGAAAAAGGAAGATATAGAGAGCTTTATTAATGCCGGAGTTTACCAAATAGAAAAGTTGAAGGAAGATGGATGGATAACAGATATCAAATATGAAGATGAGGTAGACACTGCATATTTAGATTTCCATCTATTAGTTTGCTATGTTCAAAATGTTGAAAAGCTTTATTATTGATATACGGTTAATTTCAGGTTACATCTATGTTAAAAACAAGATTGCGCATTGCAGAGAAGAAAAAGCTTCCGATTGTTGCTTATAAGTAATAATTTTGCTTTTTTAGTCTTTACTTTTATCTATTTTTGTTAAGAGACCGATTAGAGATGGTCAATCTCCCAAGAAATAGATACGAGATGAGATGGATAAGGCCCTTTGAGCGGGCAAGACTCCAAGCAAATAAGATAGAAACTAGACTTTACTTTTCTTCATTCATTTCTGATACAAACCATTACAATTTATAATAGTAAGTAAACTGCCGATTCTAACTAACTACCCACTAATAATATGAATGAATATACAAGAGAACGTGATGCTTGAGACTTGCTAAAATGAAGGAACACATGATAGACCATAATGCAATACAAAATAAAACTGCAATCTTGACCCATTCTTCATAGACTCGGTGTGTGATATACATGTCAACCCGTATCAATTTTACTCCGAAATTTGCAAGTTTCTGCTCTCTTTGTTTTCCTTATTACTGTCTTGAATGATTGCTTCAGAAAATATTCAAAAGTTAAGAAGGGAACGTTGGGGTTATCTGGAGGCAAGGAAAAAATTGCAGTCATTAGAGCCTCCGGTGGCATCAGTCGTGTTCATGGGTCCTTTTTTTCACCTAATTCAGGCATCATCGCTGAGAAATTCATTGAAAAGATTCGCAGAGTAAGAGGTATGTAAAGGACCAAAATATATTACCTAATGATTGTATTGTATGCCGGACATAGAATAGATATGTTGTGTATGTGTGCGTGGATTGCTAGTCTTTTCCTTATTATCAATTTACAGTCATGTTTGTATATTCATTTTCAGAGTCGAAAAGGTATAAGGCTGTGATTATCAGAATCGATAGCCCTGGAGGTGATGCTCAGGCTTCTGACTTGTAAGTGCTTCTCTTTACTGTTATTTATATAACCTTCATATATATATATATTTATTCCTAAATCAGAAAACAAGAATGAAAGTGTTAAAGAAATACGTACAAAATAAGAGACAATGTTTTGTGCAGGATGTGGAGGGAAATCAGTCTATTAGCTGAATCTAAGCCTGTAATTGCATCAATGGTTGACGTGGCAGCTAGTGGGGGATACTGCATGGCAATGGCAGCGCATGCTATAGTATCCGAGAATCTTACTTTGACTGGTTCAATTGGTGTTGTCAGAAGTATGTTAGTCTATCTGTCTATCCTGCGCCTGTTTTTCCAAAGTTTTTAGTTAGTTATTTAGTTCCACATTTTATATCTTAAGAACTCCTATATATTAGGTATCATTAATCAAGAATAAGAAAATTAAATTCCGGACATTGTTTCTTTAGACTATTTAGTACATCTTATCATTATCTGTGTTGCAGGTAAGTTCAACTTGGGAAAACTATATGAAAAGATTGGTTACAATGAGGTAATCATTTCAAAGGGACAATTTTCTGAGCTGAATGCTTCTCACAGGTCATTCAGGTATAAGGATCCTCGATTTACTAAATGTTATCTGCCCGACAATTTCTTATCAGAAAGGTCACATTTTTTTTTTTTTTATCTTAACCACTTTGCATATGTGTGTGCAGACCTGAAGAAAAGAAACTCTTTGTGGAATCTACACAGTTTATGTACAAAGAATTTCGTGACAAGGCAGCGAGTTCAAGATCAATGAGTGTATGTGATCACTCGATTATATATATCTTAAAATATGTAGGTACTCGATTGTTACACAGTTTTGCAATCAAGTATTATAATATAATGCAGGTGGATAAAATGGAGGAGATTGCTCAAGGGAGAGTATGGACTGGAAATGATGCAGCTTCACGGGGTTTAGTTGACGCAATCGGAGGGTTCTCACGAGCTGTTGCTATAGCAAAACACAAGGCCAAAATACCTCAGAACAAAAAGGTAGGTTCTGCTGGCTTTTTTTTTACTCTAATAGGTTTTAATTTAAGAATCTATGGCATGGTTGACAAAAGAAACAAAATTAATAACAGTAAAGATCTAAAACGCATGTTGCTGTATGAGACAAAAGGCTGTTACAACCAATTACGGAGTAGATTATTATTTGGACATAAGTGTTTTGGGTCAACTCAACCCGACAGATACAAAAAATAGTACCGGTTTGACACGCCCAGTATTACCCAGAGTACGTCCATTGAAATAATACTCCGTATTAATTAATGTGTTCAGGTTACACTAGTTGAGCTGTCGAAGCCATCACTGTCCTTACGAAAGTTCCTTATAAGCATAGGGACTTCGGCAATCGGACTAAAGCAACTGCAAGATGGCTTGGGATCAAGTGATGGGGTGCAAGCCCGTATGGACCATATCATGTTTCAAGGATCAGAAGGGTCTTCTTTTGCAGATCCTATTTTCGATTTGCTAAAAAACTACCTAACTTCTCTTTGATCTTGGGAGTTTATACATATGCCTCATTTCAGTGCTTATTTTATTTCATATTGCTTTGGATGTTTTAATGGTTGTAAAACTATGTATTTGTATTTCTACTTTCAATGTTGCAGAATCATCATTTGCTAAATTGTTGTTCAATTTTAAAAGCCACATTTAATAAATTTAAGCTACAAACAACAAACAAACATTCCATAACAAAGTACTTAAATTCCATAGATCAACATAATTTCAAAATACAAAACAGCTTAAACTCGCATGATTGACAAAAGAAACAAAACCTAATAATGATAAAGATCAAATAGGCATGTTGTACTATGATGCTAGTTGTTGCAAAACCAAAAATGCTATTATTACAACCCATTTATGTATGAATGGGTTGATCCGGCTATGTTTTATCCGCACCAAATGAAGTGGGTGAGACAAAAATTAGCTTAGAAGAAACGAGTGAAATAGGTCGAAGTCACCCAAAGTGTATTTTAACTGCATAAAACCTAGTATTTACCTATTAGAAGATTGTGATAACATAATATAGGTGATGTTAAGTCTTTAACCCAACATATACAAAAACTAATACCAGTTTTGACCCAGTAGTTCCCAAAAGTGTGTTATAAGAATATCAATTATTGTGTTCAGGTTACTCTGGTTGAGCTGTCAAAGCCATCACTATCAATGTCTATAGAAAACTTCCTATCAAGCTTAGGAACTTCTGCACTCGTACTAAAGAACCTGCAAGACGGCTTGGGATCAAGCGGTGGGGTGCAAGCCCGTATGGACCGTATCATGTTTCAAGGATCAGAAGGATCTTCTTTTGCAGATCCTGTTTTCAAATTGCTAAAAAACTACATAACATCTCTATGATCACAGGAGTTTATAAATCATGTTACACCAAGATATATAGATACATCGTTTCAATGTTTATCACAGTTCATATCACTTTTGATGTCTTATTAGTTATATTAAATGAATTTATGTTTGTATTTTGATTGTTGCAGCAATTATCTGTTGCGATAATTGTTGGTATTGAGGGCTCGCTCTTGCAGCGGTTATTGCTAAACATAGTTTGATTCAATAATAAACTACTTAAATTCCATAGATCTAACATAATTCCAAAATACAAACAGCTTAAACTCGGCATCACATAACATTCGAAACATCTCTACACAAAACCTAATTAACCACCAAAACCATAAAGTGTCCTTCCTTGACGCTTCAGCGCATAAACAACGTCCATAGCAGTAACAGTCTTCCTTCTGGCATGCTCAGTATACGTAACCGCATCTCTAATCACATTCTCCAAAAATATCTTCAACACACCTCGCGTCTCTTCGTAAATCAACCCGCTGATCCTCTTCACTCCACCTCTACGCGCCAACCGCCTTATCGCGGGCTTCGTGATTCCTTGAATGTTGTCACGGAGAACTTTTCGGTGACGCTTTGCGCCTCCCTTTCCTAGTCCCTTGCCTCCTTTACCTCTTCCTGACATTTTTTTTTTTTGGATTTTGAATTGGATTGGTGTGTTTGGAATTGGGGTTTTTGGATTTGAATTTATAGTGGCGGGTGAAATGTTTTTGTGTTTTTGGATGGGGTGTTATTGATCGTTGGATTGGATAGGGGGTGTTAGTGGGTAGCCGTTGGATGGTGATCCGTGTGTTGGGTAAGAATGTGATGTGATTGGTTGATTGGTGTAAACACGGATTTTGGATGATAAAGCACGTGAGGTGCACTTGAGTTATTGAGATTCCTATTTTTTCTTGGAAAGCATAACGAATTTTATTTCGTTGTTATCTCTTGTACTAGTTTTAAAACCCCTTGTTATCTCTTCCACATAATGTTGTTTTAACGAGTTGGTTGTACCCGCCGCGTTGCGGCGGGGTACTTTCCGGTTTCGTAATTTATTGTTACGTTTTTTTTCCTCGGTTTTAGTCACAAATATTTACGATTAGGTACCATATTAGAGAAAGACCGAATGTGCACAATACTACATGCTACGAATAACTTGATTAGGGTAGTAGCTTACTTCTTGAAGGGCCTTTTTATACTTGTTTATGAAGAGTGTTTTACATGTTTTTGAAGTAGTAAAATAATGTTTTACCAATATTTGGAAGTAACCCGCTTGGATCACACGCCAGTAATCAGCCCAACAAACCAAACCATTGTATCATTTACCAGATTATTATATAGTAGTTGGATTCTCGTAAAATAAACATTGTATTGTTAGATTATAAAAAAAAATAGCATCTGAGCCTGTGCCATAGAGAATTGTATTATACAAGTAGGAAGGCGCTGGCCGAGTTGCAGCGGGAATTTTTAAGAAATTTTTGTGATAATCATTTACGAACGATGTTTGGGCGGGGCTTCCCGTTGTGAGATCACGGTATGTTTTTTGCCGGCACGTGTTGTATTTGTTTTGAATAAACGTCGTGTCAAGCTGTACTTTTATAGTTGTCATACGACATCCTTTTTAGAATTAAGGTTGTGTCGGGCACCAGTGTGTTGCGGCGGAGCTAATTTTGGCCCTTATAGTTTTTTT
>LBNU01023481.1:54648-69224 GCA_014162995.1 Artemisia annua
CATCAAACATCTAGTATCCACGTATATAGCAGACTTTGAAAGAGTAAATTTAAAAATACCTATTTCAGTTTAACAATGATTACTCAATATTAATATCATCGATCGATCAACCATCTTTGTTCAAGTTCTTGAATCTAAACTTCATGTCTAGTTCTTCGTGCAGGCTGTTAATTTGATGGCCCATGTGGTTTTTTATCTGATGCAAACAACCCCTCAATTGAGTGACCACGTGTCTATGTGATTACCATCCAAACACCCCGTATTCGTGCTAATTTTCTGTCAATAGAATGGTGTGCCTGCTTGCCTTTCTTGAGCTTCTAACATCAATCAGTGAGCTATAACACACCCGTTCAATTAAATCAAAACACACCCATGTGAGCCATGAGTTGTTCTTAAAATAATAACACATTCCAATCCAAACACTCCTAATATGTTGTTGTGTATATTTATGCCAAAGTGAATGTATTTTTGCTGCTATGTTTGAGACATGTTTAATTTTTATATTCATTATATATATTTTTTAATAAATGATACTATTATACCCTTCTCATCAGCTACCTTGATCCGAGACATTCTATATATGCAGCCTATTACTAATCAGAGACTTATTTTCTTATATGAAACCTACATGGAAACAGACATCGTTTTAGAAGGAGGAGGACCATCTATGAAGGGGATAACTTGTTCAATTATCTTTTGAAAGTGGCAATCGTTGTGCATGAAAATCATTAGATTCAAATTAGAGAATACATAAATGTGACCAAGAGTTCAATAGCATACCAGAAAAATGACTTGAATAGTACCTCTAAAGCTATGCTACGCTTGTTATTGGCATGAAATCATCCTGATTAGGTCACATAAGCTTATTAGAAACAAACACCATACCATGTCAAGTATCTGATAATACAAATTGGCATCACAAAAGTAAATCTACAATTGATTTTACGAAAAAAAAACCAGAGCTATTCATTTATATAGTAAAAAATTATATGAGATGATGTATGAAGTCTACTGAAGTATTCAACTTTTTCATCTATTGAAGTCTACTGATCGAAGTATTCAACTTTTTATAACATGTGGGGTGAAGAAAATCCATTTCAACAAATCTAAGAGATAAAACGTTGACGCCTATTGAAAGATGTATTTTTCTTTCTAGAGGAAATTTCGACATCCAGACAGTTTCTTTGGCTTCTGGTCATGAAGTAGTGAAATCTATAGTATTGATTTGTACAAATAGTAAAGATGAAGCTTAAATCGCAAAGTATATTTACTAAAATTTACCTTGTTGTATGAATATTGGAGTTACATCAAAAGTTCAACTGTTTCAACATCTTATGCAAAGCTTTTCTTTTGAAAGTACTCCGTAATTATAAAAACAACTTATCGGCATCCTGTAAATCACCCTATACACATAAACCATTGATAAGAATATCACACGTATACAAAACATTATTATAATCAACTACACTAAACAAATAAAAATCCCAACTTTTGAATACAACCCATTAAAGCATATATAAGTCATGCAATCTTAGTTTCCGTCTAACAACTTGTTAATGTTTCAGATACAAACACAATGATCAATTATCACAATTTTATATACAATTTAGCTACTGTTTGGTAATTTATGTTGAATCAATTCAAAGTTTTAAATGTTAATCCAAATAGCAACTAGAATTCAGTGATATAATATGAAGAATCCAAGGAAGTTAATAACCCAGTTAAATTTAAATTAACCCAAATTAAAATCATCAAACTTACTTATATTGACCAGTCAACTGGTATCATTGTCTCCCTCTGAAAAGAACAATACAGATAATCACAAGAAACAAACAAACAATAAAAAACCCAAAACCAAAAACTAAAAAAGTTCAATCTTTACTTACTTGGGATGGAATCGACATAGTGCTTGATATCAACTTTAAATTTGATATTAGAGACCTTGTTGCAAATATCATTGAGCTCCTTCTCAATTTCCGTAGTCTTTGATGATCAAAGAAACATCAATTTCTGATGATGATGATGATGATGATGGTGATACGACAACACAAATCACGTTGAACATGTCCAAAAAAAATAATAATTCAAAAGACCCTAAATCAATACAAAGATCAATTAACTTATGATAAATTTTAACTTGAATGCATTGATTGAAAAATATACCTTTAATTAATCGTGTTATTGGAGGAAGTTGAATTGGGTTTTTTTTCTTTTTTCTTTGTTCGCCTTTAGGTTAGTTTTGGGTGTGGGTGTTGTGCGTGTGTTTTTTTTGTTAAACAATTGTGGAAGAATGGAGAATCATGGTATGAGGAAGACGTGTTGTTTCAGTTTAACCCTTAACTTATTTTAGTTTAACCCCACCTTATCAAAGTTTTGTTTTTTGTTTTTTATATATTTGACACATGTATTTTTTTACAATTTTTTCTCAAAAAAACGTAGCTAAACAAAACTTTTGCCAAATAAGGAAAAAATTAGGTTTTTTTAATTAAACAAATGTTTTAAAAAAATATAATTATAATTAAATTATTACCAAATAAGGTATGATTTGATTTAAAAGTCCCCACTAGTGGTTTTGTTTTATTATATAAAAGATGTTATGGATGGCAAGTGGCAACTCCGTTCTCTCCTCTTTTAATTTACAATTTGGTCCAAAACTACTGAGAATTGACCCATAAGTCCATGTGTATTTTCTGATATTTTATAAATCTTTGTTATAAAAACGGATTTTTATAAATTTTAGCTAAATCGGAAAATATTCAACCCTTATATTTTTTCTACATCTAAATAAGAAAATAATATTTAATTCAATTATTACAATTTTTTTTTTTTCGAAATACTAAAGTCTCGTTTTCTTTTATTATATAAAATTGATCTATATAAACTTTAGAGCTTAGACAATTATTTTTCCAAGATAAAAGAAGGAAAATTGGTTTACTGGTTGTGTGGTCATTCATTGTTCCGTTTGTTTCTCTTTTATTTACATACGGATTGTTAATACGAAAATTTAAAGTTGTGATAACTTCATCTAAAGCTTCAATTTTGTTTTGTTGTTGTTGTTCAATTACAATTTTAATTCAGTAAACCCCTTTAGCCCCAAACAAAGTACTTATTTTGCCTCTAGTTAATTACTGAACATTGATTATTCAGAGATGTCACTCCTTTATGTAAGTAAATTCATTCCTGTATGCAGCTGCTATGGAAACTCACATGGTAGACCCTCGTCTCGGAAAGTAAGCCATTTTTCTTTTCATTTTGTCGTATTATCATGTTTTATATACTAGACGATTACCCGCGCATAGCGACTGCGGTGTATGGCAGCCTTGATTTGAGTTTGCTTATTTATTTGTGGAGAAAGTTTGTAGGTTAAATTGTACTATTCTGCAATTGTATTAAAACTTCATTTTTTCGGGCTTTCTTTTTCTTTTGCATTTACAAGAACCAATATTACGTTCTGTTTTGATATTGCAGTTAGTATAGAGAAAAAGATATGGTTTTGCATTGTTTTTTCGGCTTTCTAGTGTTGAAGTACTAAAGTACATCTATGTTGTCCAAACATCTTATCGTGAAGTTCTTAAAGATTGCTTATGAAGTTATTACAATCTAAGAAGGAAATCCGAAGAGAGATTCATGATATAATGATAATCTCTGCCAATATTGTTATCTGGGCGTACGTTAATCTTGTGTCTAATCATAATTTGTTAATTATAACATATTGGTGAAATACTTATGCTATTAGGTTCTGAATGAAAAGTCATAGCATTTAGTCTTAGAAATGAATGTGTCCGTCTGTTACAGAACGGAAAGTGTTATAATTGTAATAACATATGATGTGGATGTGGCTATCGTTTCTCATAAATGGTATGTGGTTTGCTTGAACAGATAAATCTAGACTATAAACGATATGGAAGTCTTAAAAAAGTCAGTAATGCTGATGAGTGTGCTTCTATTGTTCAAAGTTTAAGCGAAAATGGATTACCCCATATTGCTCACGAACTCGTTCTCAGATTGCAAGCTGAAGGTTTTGTTCTCGACAATTCTACCTTGACAGCTTTGATGTTATGTTACGCCAACAATGGGTTTGTCACTCAGGCAGACGCTCTATGGAATGATATTATTAACAGTTCGTATAATCTCGATGTTCATGTAGTTTCAGACCTAATTGATGCCTATATTGCGATCGGCCTTTTTGATGAGGTAACTAGAATTGTACATCAAACAAGTCTTAGGCATCCTCATTTACAACAGAAAGTATATGCACACACCATATCTAGTTTGGGTAAGGTAGGGGAGCTTGAGCTAATGGATAATACATTAAAAGATATGGTCTCAAAGGGATTCCCTGTTAGTTCTGCCATAGGTAATGCTTATATCATATATTATAGTCGTTTTGGTTCAATATCCATGATGGAAAACACTTACAAGCGTCTAAAAGGATCAAGATTTTTAATCGAAAAAGATGGGATTAGTGCGGTTGCTGATGCCTACATACGGGAACAGAAGTTTCATAATCTGGGTAATTTCCTACGAGATGTGGGTCTTGGTAGGAGAAATTGCGGAAATCTTCTTTGGAATTTATTATTATTATCATATGCTGCCAATTTTAAAATGAAGAGTATGCAAAGAGAGTTTATAAACATGGTGGAAGCTGGATTTTATCCTGATCTCACTACTTTTAATATTAGAGCTGCGGCTTTTTCAAAGATGTCTTTGTTCTGGGATCTTCATTTAAGTCTCGAGCATATGAACCATAATGGGGTTCTCCCGGATCTTGTGACTTATGGTTGTGTTGTTGATGCATATTTGGACAGGAAATTAGGGAGAAATTTGGACTTTGCTTTAAGGAAAATGAATGTCAAAGATTCACCTGTTGTGTTAACCGATCAGATTGTGTTTGATGTTTTAGGAAAAGGAGATTTTCACTCTAGTTCAGAGGCACTTTTGGATTTTAAGGCGAAGAAGAAATGGACTTATATGGAATTGATTGTAATATATCTTAAGAAAAAGTATCGGAGTAATCAAGTGTTTTGGAACTACTGATTTATTATAGATGATGAGCAATGTTCGAGGTGATTGGTGAAAAGATCCTGGAGGTGTTATATTGCCAAAAAAATTTCAAAACTCAGCGGTGCACCTTGCCCAAGTAGGCAGGTAGTTATTAATTTTCCGAAACGTATTATTTTTATAAGAAAATTGACATTCTGGAGACTTGCACTTTTACTTAGAATAGTTATATGGTATGCTGAAAAGATTCGATAAAACTTTAAAATCCACGTTAAAACGGCAAAAATAATCTCTGAATAGAAATTTTATTTTGTGTTAAGTTTGTAGGAATCTCCATATCAATTTCTATAATTGAAAAGTCTTGCTTTGACTTCACGTTAAAGTAGTTAACTACACTATGTTTTTATGATACTTTCTTACTAGTGTTGTTCTTTAACAGAACTAGTGATGCATTAATTTGATTGTTTCCACATAATTGCAGTATCAAGAGGCTAGAAGGTCACCGAGTGTCTTCCACTTCTCTGAAAATGCTTCACTAGCTTCCACCTGAATACCGCCTTAATCATTTCCAGTCTTGGTACTTCACACTCCATTGCTCATTTTATGGTTTTCATAAGTTTTCTCCTTATATTTGTTGCTCTAGTAAACTGCCTTTGTTTCTCCTTCATCCTTAGTGTATCTAAACGAATTTCACATTATAGCCTTAATTTATTGCCTTGGGCATTAAGTCAACATACGTCACTAACTGAGATTAAACTTATCTTGTACAAGAAGCTAACCATAGCACTATCTGAACCTGTTTTTNTATAAATATCCTCAACCTTGATTGAAACATGGAGTCACTTTTTAGAATGTGGCTCCATGTTTCAATATGATTAAAGATTCCCTTTTATTTCAAAGAGAACCAAGAAATTTTGTCTTTCAAGGTAGTTCTAAAGGTATTGTTAATGACATTGTTATTTTTAATATGATTACAACGATAACTTTGGTTGACATATAAACCATTTGACCCGTTTCTATTCTAGCTAATTTGAAAACACACATACCCCATATAACAACCAATAAAATAATTTTCCTCTATTAAAAAACTCATTTCTCTCTCTTAAAACCAACTTTTCACTTTCGGGAGTAGAGTCCCGCTTGGGAAATGCATTGGGTTTTGCCGCTAGAAATGGTATGGTGTCCCCGCAAGGAAATAACAAAAAGGAGATTCCTTTGCTCTTTCCCGTGGACCGCACCGTGCACCCTAACAAATTACTTACTCCGTATTTGGTTTTCAGGCTCTGAGCATATATGTCTTGCAGTGGCAGTTTCACTTCTTTCATCACATTATGACAATTTTTCGACCCATAAATCAGTGGATAGAACTTCCTGCTGTCACTTACGATTGACCCATTTCTAATCACTCAGTCTGCACTTCATGAGATGTAATGAAGGAAAAGATCCAAGGATTAACTGGTGCGGTTTCTTACGGGATTTACATGATAGCTTCATCGTGATTATGAGGTCATATATATGGAGCCCTTAATAGTTCTGATCGTATATATCAAAGCTTACTGAAACACTCCACCAAATTCCAAGTTAGTACTAATATTTAATATCTTGACATATGAGATCAGTATGTTCATTCTTTTAGACACCGTAACATATGCCATGTACTTTCTCAATGTAACTAGAGTCACTCCATAGCAATAATGATTTATTTACTGTATGACTTTGGGTATCAAGAATCTCTTTTCATCTGTTGTTGCAGCTATGACAAAAATGGTTCCAATATCTAAACCATTCTATAAAATCTTTTATGAACATGGAGTTCTTCATCACAACTCGAGTGTGATTACCAAAATGGAATATTGAGGTAAGCAGGTTTTTATTTAATGAAAATTTACCCAATCATTATGATAATAAGTATAAATTAAATTTATAAAAAAAAAATAAAAAAAAAAATAAAATAAAATAAAACTTGAAACCTCAAAATACTGACTGATCAAACCTATAAGAACATATCAAAGAAATGGTTAAACAACAAGTCAACAAAAGCAAAGGATTAAAACACTAAGTTAACGATTAAATGATCTACAAAACAAAAGTTTACTGGGAAGTTTAACTACCAACTTGAGCCTCTATTAACCCTTTTATTAATCACGAATCCTTAATCGAGAAGATATTCTGGAAGGACCAAAACATGTACAATGCAAGTCAAAGGGGGATAGGGCATGGGAACATGGTGAGACACAATATATAACCCACGTACTGTACCAACATTAGATTGGTCTTTCAGCTACTATTCTCGATAACGATTGGAAGGGTTGACTATAGAACTCAAAACAATAGCCAAGTTAGGCTGAAGTCCTGAGAAGATGTTGCACTTTCGAGCACCTGTAAATATCACAGCTTTGAAGCACCCAAGCTGAACTGGGTGGAACATCTCCTTCTTTTCTGCACAGAGATCCCTAACAAAACTTTAGATGTCACAAATATGATCTTCACTTCGAGCGGCAGAAAAAAACTTCACCAAGAGAATACCTTACTCCATACTGATTTGCCTAAACACACGCAGTCTACTAATAATGGCTAAATATGTTGTCTACTTTGTGATCTGATGATGCAGATGCCACTTTAACTTGTTCAAGTTAGAAAATAAGGCTCACAACAGTATTGCATCACATGTGTAGGCAATTTTGGTAAGGCTTGTGATGACTCCATGTTGCAGCAGTAGACAAGATTCTCAGCGGTAAATCCTCTTTGTTTCTTGTGAATTATTGACTCACTTCTCAAACACTCAGGCTGCAACATCAAGTTTAAGGAAACAATATGTGATGTTTATCAATCACTTTTTCACTAGCCCACGGTAATTTCATATGAAGGACCGAATTTTCTTGTCACTTGGAACACTTTGAATCATAAAAGCCAGCTGTAGGGTAAATAACCAGAAAAACCATACCAAGATATGAAGTACACCCTTAAAATTTCATTGCCATTGAGTGTTATATACACTTGGAAATCATGATTAGGTCGTATTAGATGCTAATCATCTACATATACAGAATATACATGTCGAGGAACACGTGCGACCAAAATGTACGTGTTATGGCAAACCTGGATTCTGTAACGTTTAAGCGCAGATACATTGACCAAAATCACACCATACATAACCTTTAAGCCAGATCAAACTACTTTGACATAAATAACATAGAATGTACCTTAAATCGTTTTAAATACAGGTTCTTAAAATCCTTTTCTCTCGGCCTAATTAAATGCCTATAAGATTGATGGTGATACCACAAATCAGTTACTTGCTGGCCTGTAGGTTGTTAATTATACATGCCTTAGTGAAGAAAAATAATAAAGGAGGACCCTTCTGATAATATGAAGTGACTGCAGTTTCAACTCGATGCATGCGCTTCAGATTGATGAAACTTGACCATACCTAACCAACCAACAGTTTGCACCTTCTTAGTGATGAACTCAACTAATCATGTGTTTAGCTGGTGAAGTCATCCGAGAGTCCTTTTGAAGATCGCTTGTCTAGTTCACTACTATAAGTCGATTGAAAGTCATCTTCTGTGGCGCCATCCTTTTCCTTCAACTCCTCAATGATCTCCACGACCTGTTTAATGTCCATTCTTTTGTTGGCATCTTTTTCACAGCAACTCAAACCAATCTTCCACAGCTTCATCATCTCCCCTTCACTACTCTTATCGAATCCAGTCATTTGCTTATCAAATATATCAATGTTGAACTCCTGGTTTGCCATATAGTCTATAAAATCTGTAAGAGCGGTGTCATTCCCTTTGCTTTGGTGTAGAATGTTCGCTGGGATCTTCCCTGTCATGATCTCTAGGATCAAGACCCCAAGACACCATATGTCTGTCTTTTTTGTAATGCGGCCGAGTTGCTTGTACTCTGGTGACTTGTAGGCCATCATGACATCACGCGCTTGTTCCGGGTTAGTTACTGGAACCAACCCATAATCAGTTAGAAGTGGCACGTAATTCTTGGTGAGAAGGACATTTGAAGACTTGAGGTGCCCATGAGGAACAATTAGGCTTGGTAGCTTACTGTACATAATTTGAAGCCCTTTCACTACCCCTTTTACTATCTTTAATCGAGTAGGCCAATCTGGGCTTCGCATTTCACCATTAGATTGGTTGCCTGAAATCATTATGACAACGATAAGGTAAAGTATGCCATGAGACAAAAACACATCAAAGACTTAAGTGATGGAATACTTTACTTCAGTTGACAAATCTCTTGGGTCATCAAAGCCATTTTTATTTTAGTGTTTCTTGAAATGAAAAATATTTGCTTTAACAATCAAGGACTTAGGTTGGTCTTATTATAAGAGTATGAATAGGAAAAACATACCGTGGAGCTGTAAGGACAAACTGATGTTGTCGACAAAATCGGAAACCAAAAGCTTCTCATCTTTTCGATAGTAGAACGCTACAATTGGTTGTATGTTTGGATGTCTTAATCTGCCCAACTTTTTTATATGCCGGTAAAACTCTTCTTTACTGACATTATTCATTTCCTTGAACCTCTTAACCACAATCACTTTTCCACCTGTGAGAGCAGCCTTATAACTTGATCCAAACCTCCCACTTCCGAGTATTTCTGCTGCGGCCTTCAACAAGTCTGGTAGATCAAACTCTTCCTCAACATCTGTTAAGAATGTCAATTTGAAGGAAATCTTTTCCTTATTGCCGTTAAAAGCTGCTGTTCCACCTTTCTCCTGCGTGCGAAGGTTAGATGATGCTGTTAAAACCATTGAACCATTGTGTAGAACTCCTGCTGGAAATTCCTGGTGGTGGTGGCGGCTTAAAATTACTATCGCAAAGAGCAATGACGCTACTGCTGTTGCCAGCACCAACGCAATGATTACAATTGCCGCGGGGGAAATTCTAATCCTCTGACATTCTCCTAATGGCGCTCCACAAAGTTCGTTACCTGTTTCAAGAAGTCAAAAACCATCAGTAAGACAACACTTTCTGTATAAACTTCAGCAAGATATAGTAGGTCTTTAGACAAAGAGCATGGTAATTGCTTTTAGCGTAATATTGTAAGACCAAAATGTCTATAGAGGATGTTAATTGATAAAGAGCAATGGATGGTCCACCATGAAAAATCGAACACTTTATATTCATATCGTTTTTTATAGTTGGTGATTATCCTAGTTTTACAGATCTGTTACAACAGGATAATCGCCAAGAGAGATATACTGTCATTTAAAACATTTGTCAATGGACATGCACTTTTAAGAATTTTATAAGATGAAAACCATAATGCTTTCGGAAAAATGGACAGATAAGATGATTTTTTTATATTCACCTGAAAATAGTCTTGCAGGAAATTGCTGAAGCCCTTGTGGGATACGGCCACGGAAATGATTGTTTGCGAAATTTGCACTAGTCAACTTACTTTGATCAAATTTTGGGATTTCACCCTCAAACTGATTGTCTTGGAGCATCAACACTTTTAGCTTAGGCAATCTGGTCAACGACGCAGGGATCTGGCCTATGAGTTCGTTATTTGCAAGATCTAGCTTCTCGAGCCATTTCAGCCCCTTGAAAGCATTGGCTGGAATCTCACCAAAAAAATTGTTTTTCGACAATGAGATCTCTCTGATTCCTTTAAGCACTCCAAAATTAGGAAATCCACCCTCCATATAGTTGTCATTGAAGCTTATGCTCACTAAAGATGACAATCCGGCTAAAATATTCGTGTTAATGTTACCTTGAAGCCCCTTCCCATCGAGTTTTATGCCCCAAATGGTCCCATTGGTGCATAGAATTCCTTCCCAATTGGCTGTATTGTTATTGCATGGGCTTTCCTTGGCAATCCAGGTGGTTAACTTCTCACCATTTAATAGGTAATCCTTAAACTCAATTAGCGTTTCTGCTTCTGAATCCAAACCGTTCACAAGGTGGATGGTTGAGACCAGGATTATAAGGACAAGGAAATAAATTAAATGGGACAACATGGAACAAGAGGACGGCACTGGTGCACACATACAAGTGCGCGCCCATTGAAGGGGCTATTGCATAAGGCTATTGTGGACGTCGTCGTTGGGGTTACAGAAAACTTGAGTATGAAATTAGTTTGTGTGGGCATGAAGAAAGAAAGGTGACAAGAGAGAAGGAGAGACATGTTAGAGAAAGAAAAAAAGAAAAAGAGGAAGCTAGGGATCGCGAAAGTGCCAAGAATAGTTATTCTCCTGTTTTTAATGAGATCTATGCGGGCTTTATAATCTTCAATCTGTTACAGAAATCATTGGCTGGACTTTGTTCCTACTTCTACTAATCATGATTTATGATGGAGAATTATGAGTTTGTGACATGTCATTAATTGGCCGATAGGATCATTTTTACATAAACCTCAGAAGATGTTTGTTTTAGCTTATATTTTGGGTCTACGGCCGGCTTATTGAGTTTTAAAAAGTCGATTAGCTCATTTTTACGGCTTATATATGATCTTGAGGTTATGACATAATTAAGTCCATCCATAAGATCAAAATGGTAAGCTCGTTACGCGGTCAAAAATGAGCTTATCAAGATTCTTCAGTATCCAAATAAACGCATAATATACGCTAAACGGTACCCCCAAAGTCTTTTAGTTTCTTTATAGGTTAGTAATGATCTATTTTTGTATCGCTGAGGACGGGTAGATTATGGAAATCAACTTCATCTTTGTGTCGAGTTCTTCTTATTAGTGAAAGGTCCGTATCTTTTCTTGGAACTATTATATAATCTGTAGCTTCTTACCATTATATCTCATGGGATGAAATTTTTAAACGTTACACCATATTTTTACTGATCAACAAGGTATAATTTAAGAAAGCAGTTCTCATTTCAAGCAGGGTTTCTTTGAGACCAAAATCAATATATCTTATCATTCTAGCTATTGTATAAGCTTGGAGACATTTACGTTTTTTTGACATCTTTAAGTATTGAGGCTTACCAAACTACCAAAGACACAAAACAAATTCAACAAAATGACCTAAACAAAGGCAGCTGAGTCCAGGTACAACTTATTCATTGTATGAGATGATTCAAGCCTATAAAATAACATGCCAGAAAAAATAAAGAAAGCCCTCAAAGGAAACAAATCATTATTGCCTCAAATGGTGCGCGTTTTGGTTTAAGACGGTATATTGTGAAGCGAAACTAAGTGTTCCTTGTCACAGAAGACTTCGGAAAAGGAAGATAGGAAAGAGTATCACTAGAAAGAAACATTAATCAATTGAGAAATTAGTTTCATAGAGCATAAATATTAGTCAATAAATCCATCCATTTGAATCCTGCTCTTCTATAGCTTCATCAACCTTCATTAACTTCTGGGAGCCAATCTTTCACTTTCACTATGCACCTACGTATAGCGATACAGGCAAGGGCACAAGCAACCAGAAGCACAGAAATCATTACGAGTGAAAAGCACAGGCTCCCGTTTTTGCATTGCTCTTTCATCTTCGTCGTTCTGAAGTTAACTGGAAAGTTATGTACAAAAACGAATTAACAGATTATTTAAAAACCAAAGAGATGTATCCTAGAGATGTACCCTTTATAGTATCTTGGTGAAACAAGAGGATACCACGACATGCTAAATATACAGCAAAACCGTCTTTAGTTGTAAGTTGGTGAAAGTAATAACGAAAAGGTCCAATATGCCATATACAGAAACATATTCCACAATAATATTTTACGGGTACTAAAAACATACCACTACAAGTAATAACTTAAAACACAAGGTAACGCTGGAGTACCTACTAGTGCTTCAGATACAAAGAGAGTAGTAACAGTCTAGTGGATATGGCTTCTGTTTTGAATACGTTTACCTAACATACGCATGCGGCATGCATACAATAAGTTGGAAATAAATACTCCAAAAAAACTAAACAGAAATTAAAAGAAACATCAGACAAGTACTCGTTTCAATTGAACCTAGCTCTAACCAGTTCAGTCGCCATGAGCACTTTTCTCAACAGTTTGAAATGTGCAAAACTTTAGACTAATTAACGTAGAAGATATATACCAAAAGACGGTTACTTGTTCTCGCATAACAGAACTAACAAACTTTGAATGCAATCAACTTCATCGTCCCTCTATAAAGCAAAATCACATTTTACTTGCATATTCAGTTTATCTAATCAGTTAATGCAAAACTTAATATCTCAAACTAAAAGTGTAGCCAAACATATATATGAAAATTGACAAAATGTATATACAAGTAATTCAAAGTTCACATGTATTGCAAGAAATGATAAGTTAAATACAACCTCAATGAAGGGATGCAAGAGAAATACCTAGAAATGTTGCAGGAGCTGCACAAACGCTTGCACAAAAAGGAGGGGAGATGGGAAGGGAATTTTTTCTATTTTATAAATGGTGGGTGACATTATGTTTTAGGGATTAGAAAATTAAGCAAAACCTTAAAGAACATTTATTATTTGACTCATTAATGAATGAATATTTTTTTTTGAACAGTATTAATGAATGAATATTCATTAATGAATGAATATGATAACGAGATTTGGAATTGATAAATTAATTTTCATATATGTAACACCCCCAAAATTCGTACAGCGGAAGACTTACAAGCTTTCAGGGTGCTACGGGAATTGGTATCATCACAAGAATAGATAACAAGATATCATAGATGCAAATGTAAACAAGGTCAACGTAAGGTTAAAGTTTACATTCATCCAAAATCTTTTAAAAGGAAAGCCCATAGTTAATAAAAGTAAATAGGTCCAAANAATCAATCCAATAAATATATCCCGATATCCAATCACACTTTCCAAACTTCAATAACGCGAGGCCGACTACGGCTCTCGTACTAATCCTATCTCCGTCATACTAAAAGTTCACAACCTTATAACTCCATATTTTCATAACCAAGCTTTCCGTGTCAACAACACATCACAACAAACGTTAGTTCACAATAAACCATATATATATGCAAGTAACTTTAATACACCATATTAACATATCGTCAACAATCATTTTTACCAACTAACTTACTTAAGTATATATATATATTTTCCGTCAATGTCTACGTTAATAATATTTCGATAATTAGCAACAATATTTATGTTAACTTCAACCTTTTTACTTATACCACGCTAACCAAACATTCACGTAACCGTTTAACTTCAAAACAAATATTAAACACATATTACCGAGACCAAGGGTCTCAGCTCAATTTCTATCCGAGCCACGACTAGTATGCCGAGACCAAGAGGGTCTCGGCTTGGCTTTCTTGGCGAGGCCGAGCCACACCAACGAGCCAAACGCGTTTCAAGAGGGTCGCGACTAGGACTCGAGCAAACATAACCTCAAATACACCTCACGAATCAATTTCAATATACCAAATCTATTAAACCTTAATCTAAACATTCACCAAACATCAAATATCAAAAAGAAATCCAAGAACTCATCAAACTCGTGGGTTTGACCCACGGTTTGACCACGACCGAGCATAAATCCGAACCAAACATCATCAACTCGATACCAAACGTGACCAAGGTGTTTAAAAACATAAAACCCATTAACTTTTATAACCCAAATCAAGAAAAC
>LBNU01023482.1:11000-39278 GCA_014162995.1 Artemisia annua
TTTTTTTTTTTTTTTTGGCTTTTCAAAAGTTGTTCATATCTTTAATGGGGTCCCAAAAAGATCAAGAAAAATGATTTGAACCCGTGAAATGGAATGATCTTTCTAAATGTTCTAAGTTTGAATCTTAGACATAATTTGTCTTTTATTGGGGTCATGACCTACATGATCTTGAGCATTAGGACACGGGTTCTTGATAATCTTTCTATATTGTTTAGATTTTGGAACATTTGAAAACTTGTGTTTATATGACATCGGTGCTCAAAACTTTTTTTGTCATTCATTTTCGTTTAATTTTGTGAGAGCAACTATGTGTATGGGAATTTGGATATGTCTTGATGACATGTGATGATGTCTGCTTTTTTTTTTTTTTTTTTTTTTTTTATAAATTTAAGTTTTTTTTGGTTTGGCCACTTTGTAGCATTCATGACAACATATGGATTTTTTTTTTTATCTCTCTTTTATGCATGTACACACACAAAATATGTTTGTGTATTGTATTCTCACAAAATGTTAATGAGTTGTAGAATTATGCAATTACACGGGATAAACTTTTTTTGAATTTTTGAAATCTTTGGATGTTAACTCATTGAGTTATCATTTCCTTTTCTGTTCCCTTGGTGTCCTTATAATTCTTTTAGATTTTTGTGGAAGCTTGGCTTTTGATAATGAAGTTGTTTCTGTTTGATAGTGGCTACTCATTGAGTTGTCTTCTCTCTCACTTTCTCTCTCTAGGTGTACAACTTCACAGCTTCATGAAATGAGTGGCTGATGTGTTGTTTCCTTCCCACCAGCCTTTTTTTGTTTAACTTGATGCTTACCACTTCTAGCTCATTACCATTTACTTTGATGGTGAAAAAATAAAAAGGGAAAACAATTTATTTTTTTCTTGTAGTAAATGATGTGTTTCATTTATTATTGCAGGTCCGACATTTTTAGTATGGTTTGGACCCACGGTTCGTCTAACCGTAGCCGAACCGGACCTAATTCGAGAAATATTCAGCTCAAAGTCGGAATTCTATGAAAAAAATGAGGCTCACCCTCTAATTAAGCAACTAGAAGGTGATGGTCTTCTTAGCCTCAAAGGTGAAAAATGGGCTCTCCATAGGAAAATCATCACTCCCACCTTTCACATGGAGAATCTCAAAGTAAGCATACTTTACTTTTTTTTTTTTATAACATTTCCAATCATTAAAAAATTTGTTTTACTAATAAAGTACTAACTTTAATTTAAATTCTTTTTTTATCGATTATCGCAGTTGCTAATACCCATGGCCACCAGTAGCGTGGTGAGAATGTTGGGAAAATGGTTGGACATGTCGAATTCCGATGAAGTGGAGATTGAAGTGTCCCAATGGTACCAAAATTTAACCGAGGAAACTGTGACTAGGACCGCATTTGGAAGTAGCTACGATGACGGAAAGCACATTTTCCAATTGCAAGCTCAACAAATGGTCTTGGCTTCTGAAGCCTTTCAAAAGGTCACAATCCCGGGTTATAGGTACATGTCACATTCCCCTATCCTTAAATTTCTCCAATAAATATCCCGCTCATATTTTTAAATACGACCAGGGTGTCACCCAATAATCTAGTACTACTAACGCTAACATAATATCTTATTTTTTTATTTTTATTTTTTTATTTTAAATATAGGTTTTTGCCAACAAAAAGAAATAGAGAATCATGGAGATTAGAGAGGGAAATCAAGAAATGTCTAATGAAAGTCATTGAAAGAAGAAGAGAAAATTGGGACAATGAGGTAATGCAAAATGGGCCAAAAGATTTACTTGGACTTATGATCCAAGCTAGTACTAAGAAGGAATCAGTAAATTACTCCCCCGCAATGGCACCTGCCATTACGACACGTGACATTGCGGAAGAGTGCAAGAGTTTTTTCTTCGCCGGAGAACAAACGACGTCGAATATGCTGACATGGACGACGGTATTGCTAGCGATGCACCCACAGTGGCAGGTGATAGCACGTGATGAGGTTCTTAAGGTGTGCGGACCACGTGACATCCCAACCAAAGATGATGTTACCAAGCTTAAAACGGTACTCCCTCTCTCTCTCTCTTTAAAATCATGTTTTGTCTTATAGTTGTAGGAAGTGACTGTTTTATCCTTATGTGAATTGCCATTTACCCCAATAGCTGGATTTTTGTACTTTGAATTTTCTTTGGACAAAAAATAGAAAACTTGCGTTGCTAATATGATGTGATCCCATGTGCAGCTGACTATGATTCTCAATGAATCATTGAGGTTGTACCCTCCAATTGTTGCATCAATTCGAAGAGCGAAAGCCGATGTTCAATTAGGAGGATGTAAGGTCCCACGCGGGACCGAGCTTCTTATTCCAATCTTGGCCGTTCATCATGATCAAGCTATCTGGGGCAATGATGCTAATGAGTTCAACCCGGCCCGATTTTCAGATGGTGTAGCCCGAGCAGCAAAACATCCAGTATCTTTTATCCCTTTTGGTATCGGGGTCAGAACATGCATTGGACAGAATCTAGCCATGTTACAAGCGAAATTGACACTTGCGATCATATTACAAAGATTCTCCTTTAGGTTGTCCCCTAAGTATCAACATGCACCAACGGTTTTGATGCTACTCTACCCACAATATGGCGCGCCGATTATCTTCAAATCTTTATCATCGAATTCTAGCACGGACGAAGATCAAGGGTTGTAAATTGTCCATATATAATACTTCTCATATATGTGTGCGAGTGAAAATAGTATGCTTTCTAGTGACCCAACCCCAGTTAATGCCCAAAAGAAATTGATCTATCAAATGCAGTTATCGTATTAAATCACTTTACTGATACGACACAACAAACGAGGTAAAATGTTATTATTGACAATGTTCCTCAGTTTCTTAACCGGGAAACTGCATGTCATTAATAGCAATTTTAATCAGTTTGTTGTATCGCATTAATAAAATTTCATAATAGGACGATTGCATTTGTTGATTTCTTAACCAAAAGATTTTAAAACCCCTTTTGCAAACAAGACTAATTAGGAGATGAGTTAAGTAAAATTTCTGTTTTCTTTCATTTCTACCCATTCGTTCACTAAAATAGCAATACTAACCCCTCAAGTTTAAAGTGTCATGTATTTGCCAAAAAAGTTTGGATTTTGGGCATGTAACTTTTATCCTTGGCTAGTTAGACATCCTTTTCCTTCATGTGTAAGTAGTGTACATTTTGCTCATTTCTAACAACAATTTTGTAAATACAAGGTTATGCCTACTTGGTTTGATGTCTCATGTGTTGTTGAGTAAAATATACTTGGATTAATATTGCTGAAATTTATTTGTTCTAAGTTCTATTATTTTTTTATGAAGGATCTTACAAGAATTATTATTCAATAAAAATGACTCTTTTATTCCTCGTAGAGTAAAAGTGACGAATAAATAAACATTATTTTATAAAGGTCATATCAGAGAATAGAAAAATGGTATAAAGTTGTACATCAATGGAACTAACGACATTTGTCTAGAAAACTTGGATTAAGGCGGTTTGGTATGCTTCTATAAATCACAAACGGTAAGACTTTAGATGTAAAGTGGATCACACAGGTATGATAGTTTTCATAAAAGGCAACTGGTGGGGTATGAAGGTATGCTTTATATTTAAGTATCATAGCAAATTTTTTGATTCAAAGTAGTAAAACAAACATCTTATTTCAGAATTAAAGTATCCCCTCATTCCGATTATCATATATCAAATGTACCAAGGTTTATATATTGACTATATGTAATTGCAAAATAAATATCAAAATAGATCTTAGGTGGTTGGACATTTTTTTTTTTTTTTTTTTTTTTTTTTTTTTTTTTTTTTTTTTTTTTTTTTGACTCGCTAGAACCAAGTTCCGGTCTTTATTCTTAGGGAGTTAATTTGCACACTTTTATTTTGCTTGAGATAGATATATATTGTATACTAGCTTATAAACCCGTGATAAATCACGGGTGGCTTATAGAATATTTGAAATAAGCATTTTAAATATATAAAGTAAAAAAATGTTAATCCTAAAACAATATAAGTCGTAATTTGCATATAAATTTTATGTAGCATTTCGTTATAAACAGGGTTCAAAATGTGTGCAGACATTGGTGATCCTTGCATGCGACATATGTTAAAAGAATTCTAAAAAATGTGTATAGATCACTAATATAAGATCCGTCTTAGCCTTGTGGGTGTCAAATAACTTGAATAGATACAACATGTTCACATCTATAGCAGAATGTTCATGCTTTTGTGAGTCATTAGAGTAGGAGAGTCCTTAGAGTGGCTTTCTTTGAATCCATCTATTGTGATGTTATGTAGACATGAAGATCCAATATGATGTTTCCTCTTGTTAAGCTTTATGGCTTTCCCTGTTTAAAGAAGTAGGTTCCAAGAAATTAGATAATATGATATTGTACTTAAAATTCATAAAGTAGTTAAAAAACTTTACTTTGAATTGTTTTCCCAAAGTAAATAGATACGGACTAATTCATTATCCAATGATTAAAAGGAAGTAATTCTTTTAGAGCATCATTTTTAACTATATGCTATAGATGATACAAAATTCTTCATAATTAATAACTATAGTGGGTCAAAATTGATTTAGGAGGTTGTATGTAATAGAAATAAACTTTGGCCAACTTTAGACCCGCTTTCTAATATGATTTTGTTTATTTTTCCCATTCAACAACCAGAAGAAATAAAGCATGGTCTAAATTGACCCATTCATAATAAATGGGTTGAACTTATCACCAACAAACAATATGAAACATGGTTAGTTATCAAACCTTGGGAGTGAAGATCAAATGTCTGGTTTGCTCGTAAATGTAAGAAAGTTCCCCTTAAGTGCAAGCTGCAGGAGGAGATTAAAAACACCATTAGAAAAATTATCATGTTAGGAACTACCATGGCAACTTTTGTTATTGAAACCAAGACATGTTGATAAAATAGGAAGCCCTAGGGCGAAATATAATTATTAAACTTTTGTTATTGAAACCAAGAAATGTTGATCAAATAGGAAGCCATAGGGCGAAATATAATTATTAAGAGCAGCAAAATGAAAAAGTTGACTATCTCTTCATAATTTCAAGACCCACAAACTGTATACCAAAAGTTAATAATATTGAACCATCTAAACATGATCACGTCAAAGTTTTATTATCAGCTGTAAATAGTTAATAATATTGTCATTCACAACGTTCTGCTATCTATGCCTTTCCTAAAAGTACCAAAAGTTTTGCAATCTAAATAATAACAACATATTTTTGCATTAATTTAGAAGCACAACATGATTAATTTAAACATCTACTTATGATCACTTTGGTATGATATCATAAACACCAGCTTAATGTCTCAAAAACCAAATATACTTTCAAGACTAACTTATGCTAGTACAAGATTATACTATAATTCCATATGAAGGCAAGAGCGACTGAAATCATTCTTACCAAGAAAAACATCAAATAAAGTTACATATATACATCCATTTGTAATCTATATGAGACACCAACCTACTTAAACTTACATCAATATCACCAACTTTATTTCTTGGAAACTAAATAAACTTACATACTACGACATCATTCCTACTTCGAGCAACAACCCCATGTATATTTCCATTAGCTATCTTTACGAAAAGCTATAAAAACTATATGAACCAAATAGTTGTTTTAGCTGAGACGAGTGACATTTTATACCATATATACATCATTCATACAAGAGTTCTGGACAAAGCTTACTTTATTTAGTCGGGTCACAACATTTTACTTGTAAATTTGCATTCATTTATCTTTGAGCCTTATAATTGAAGTTACGTATCTACCTTACCTCACTTGCACAACCACAACTGATATACATTTTTTGCAATAGCAAAGAATAATAGAGAATCAACACTATAGATTTTTATCATGAATGCATAACAGTGAAAAACCAAATACCAACATTTTGAGAGTTACCCCATTTGCATGACAGCCATCTCCTTTGGGCATTATCTCAAACACTTGTTAAGCGTCTTTAAGATCACATAACCTGTAAGAAGCCAACACATACAAAACCTCAACATCATCAGAATTATACCCCCAATTAACCAAGTTTCATCGATTCTTGTACACCATTTAAACATTAACCATGATCATTAGAAGAGTAGCTTTTTACTAACATGAAAGAGACAAATAACGAATAAAATGATTCAAAGGCCTTATTCGTTTTGAAAATTGAAACATACAACAAAGATTATCATATTTAATTATCAAGTGGTATACACATTCAAAATAGTAGTCGATTCAACAAATAATAACAAAACCCGGATTTGAATTTCAACAAATAACAAACCTTCTTTACCTGATACTAATTGCGATTTTTATGTTGTGCTTAAATTTCGGAATTGACATCCTGTTTTTTGAGAACGTGATCTCAACTGAATAAAAGGTTGAAAGTCAAAAGAATAAGCTTGATTTTCGGTTGTTATTGAGGTCTAGCAACTTATAAAAAAATTAAAGATTGAATTATACCTTGTAGAGTTATGATGCAGTGATCTCAAACAACAATTGGATGTTACATGGTTATTGAGATTGGGAAAAGTTGAAATAGATGGTAACATTTTGCTTGATTTTCGCTTTACAAAAAAAAAAAAAAAAAAAAAAAAAAAAAAAAAAAAAAAAAAAACATCTTAGCTTGATTTTCGGTTGCTATTGAATGTGGGTTTGGGAAAATCAAAAGCATACTGAATAAAGGTTGAAAGTCAACAGAATGTCGAGAAAAAAATGGGTGGGAGAAATTAATGTAGTATATGACGTGGCATTTATGAGGTGGCATTAGTGAGGTGGCTTTTATTGCCATAATGGCTTTAATGAGGTGGCAGAAATTCAAATAAACCTTTTTTTATTATATATATAGATGTTTACAGAGTACATTGTAAACACAATACAATTATGTTACGCACAAAAAAGAGTATCCCAATCAAAACCTTTAGTGTGCAAATCAATTTCTTTATTTTTATCTGGAAATTTTGTAGCGTAATTTGTGATAGGAAATAAATATATGTAGGAGCAAAAATAAATATAACAAAATACAGTTTGTTCTGGTGGTTGTGTACCTTTTTTTTTTTTTTTAACTTGGTGGTTGTGTACTTGCCATTGGTAGTTTAGCTATTCAATTCAGGTCCGAGTGTTAGGGTCATTTTTTTTTTCTTTTCTATTTTTGGGAACTTTATATAGTTAGTAATGTGTGATTATACTCCTTATGTTTTTCCACTTCGCTTTTGAAATAACAAGTTTTACAAAACATATTTATAGTTTTAACATTATTGCGTAGCACATATATCAAGAGAGAAAAGATTAAATGCTTACTCTTATTTTGGTGCTTACCAAGAGACAAATCCTCAGCATCCATCTAGTTTATTCAAATGGTTAGGATTAACCTAAGATTAAATATGAAAACCTAATTTCATATATATATATATATATATATATATATATATATATATATATATATATATATATATATATATATATATATATATATATATATATATATATATATATATATATATATATATATATATATATATATATATATATATATATATATATATATATATATATATATATATATATATATATATATATATATATATATATATATATATATATATATATATATATATATATATATATATATATATTTTCCTTTTCTTTGTCTTTTTATCTTTCTTATTATTGTTATTATTATTTCTTTCTATTTTTATTTTTTTCTAATTTACATTTCTTTTTTTCTTTTTTTTTCTAATTCACGTTTTATTTTTTTATTTTTTTTTAATAATTCACTTTTTTTCGCTTACATACGTTTTCGTCTGCTTTCATACGTTTTCGTCCGTTTTCATACGTTTTCGTCTGTTTTCATATGCTTTCATATGCTTTTATACGTTTTCGTCTTTTTTCAAACGTTTTCGTCCGTTTCTATATGTTTTCATCCGTTTTCAAAGGTTTTCGTTTGTTTTTATATGTTTTCGTCCGTTTTCATACGTTTATATATTTTCTCGTCCGTTTTCAGATGTTTTTGTCCATTTTCATACGTTTTCGTCCGTTTCTTATGTTTTCGTCCACTTTTAGACGTATTCGTCTGTTTTCATACGTTTTCATCCGTTTTCTTACATTTTTGCCTGTCTACGTCCGTTTTCATACGTTTTCGTCTGTTTTCTTATGTTTCGTTCATTTTCATACGTTTTGGTCCATTTTCACTTGTTGTAATACATTTTCGTCCGTTTTCGTCCATTTTTCATACGTTTTCGTCCATTTTAAGACGTGTTTTTATGCTTTCATACATTTTCGTCTGTTTTCTTACGTTTTCGTCCGTTTTATTACGTTTTCAACCGTTTTCTTACGTTTTTCGCCCATTTTCATACATTTTTGTCCGATTTCTTACGTTTTTATTCGTTTTCATACGTTTTCGTCTATTTTTTTTTGTTTCGTCCATTTTTCATATGTTTTTTTGGGTTTTCATACGTGTTTTTACGCTTACATACGTTTTANTAATACATTTTCGTCCGTTTTCGTCCATTTTTCATACGTTTTCGTCCGTTTTAAGACGTGTTTTTATGCTTTCATAAATTTTCGTCTGTTTTCTTACGTTTTCGTCCGTTTTATTACGTTTTCAACCGTTTTCTTACGTTTTTCGCCCATTTTCATACATTTTTGTTCGATTTCTTACGTTTTTATTCGTTTTCATACGTTTTCGTCTATTTTTTTTTGTTTCGTCCATTTTTCATATGTTTTTTTGGGTTTTCATACGTGTTTTTACGCTTACATACGTTTTAGTACGTTTTCATACGTATTCGTTCATTTTCTTACGTTTTTGTCCTTTTTCTTACGATTCTTTATATTACAAATGACATTCAGAATATCACTTGTGAAAATCTGAATATCACTTGTGATTTTCTTATGTTTTCGTCCATTTTCATACGTATTCATCCGTTTTCTTACGTTTTCGTCACTTTTCATACATTTTTTAATATCACAATTGATATTCAGAATATCACTTGTGATTTTCTGAATATTAATCACTTGTGATTTTTTAAATATCACTTGTGATATTGACTCCTCCCAAACTAACCAGTCAACCAGGTGTGGTCAACAAGTCAAATCTGAGAGAGGAGAGATCAATTTATGATCCGTTGAAAGCACAGTGTACTCACGGGTCGTTAAGTACCAACGAGGTTGAAATTGTATTTTGAAAACGTTCTGGGAATGAGTGATTTGGGAATAGTAACCAGATGATAATTTGGATTTGTTTACACTAATGGAAATGATATAAATAACAGATACTAACAATTACTGGGAATCAGATAAACTAAAAACGTAATCAAAATTAAAACAAATGCAAATGCGTGCTGGAAAAGTGGGAATGAAACAAAAACAGACTACAGGGGGTGAAAATGACTTTTTTACAAACTTAATATAAAAAGAAAATTTTATAAAAAAGAAAAATATTTTTTTGATTATTTTATTATTTAATATTACTTAAAACTACTTAATTACTTATTATTAATATTTAACTTAAACTAAATATAATATAATATTAAATAAAACTAAGAAAATGAAAATTTATTTTTAAAAAATCTGAAATAACTTAAAAATATTACAAAAACTAAAAATATGTATTTTTGTCTTTTTCTGAATTTCATATTAATTAATTACTAATTACTTATTAATTAACTAATTAACTAATTTAAATTACTAATAATACTAAAAATGACTTAGATAATTATGCAATATTTTATAAAACTAATTAACTAATACAGGAACCTTAAAAAATTATAAAAAGTTTATAAAAACTATTATTACACTATTTTATTAATTATTTGCTTAATTACTAATTAAAAACTATTTAAACTAATTTAATTAATAAAAATGGAAAATGAACAGTAATAATTAAGAAACTATTTTTTAAAAATTCTAAATGATTAATAAGACCTAGAAAAAATATAAAAATAAACTAGAGATTAAAAATAAACAGAAATGGATTTTCTTTTTGATTCTTTAATTAAAACTATTTTAGCTATTATTAATTATTATAAATACTAACTGAAAAGATAAAAATCTAAGAAAATTACTAGAAATACTACAAATGAACAGAAACTTATGAAAATTATAAAAATGAAAATTGCTTTTTGAAAAAGCTGAGCAATAAGCCAAATGGCTTAAATAGAAGCTATCACTTTTGTAAAAGTGATGATTTTGTGATTTTTCTTTTTGAGAAATGTATATATACTGAAAATATGGAACTTTAATAAAGACAAAAATTTTAGAACTTAAAAATAAGCAATATGGACACTAAAATGCTTAACAGAAGGTATTTTTGGATTTTATATGGATTTTTGGTGAAAATAAGCTATAAACAAACTACCAAAGGTAAAATAAGCTTAATGCAAATGATATGTATGAAAAATAAGCCAAATCAACAGAGAAAACACACTGGTTAAGCCAATAAGCACTTATGCTTAATCATAGACCAAATAGGCAAAATGGGACTAACTGCAGCCTTGTGTGGGGCCCACAGGGATGATCTAGGGTCTAAAATCAAGGTTGATCCAAAAAGCTGGCTTGGTGAGCTTCTAAATAAGCCAAAAAGCTCACCCTGAATCCTACTAATAAACTCTAAAGGAGCTTGTGAACTTGCTTGTAAACACTGATGACTTAGTGTTTTCAGTGGGGAGAGGGTAACTTATAGGCACAAAATAAGCTAAGGGCAAAAGTCCTAGAGTCCAAAATAAGCACTAATCCAATAAGCTGAACTAGCAAGCTCCCTAAAAAGCCCAAGGTTATGTACTGGGGTCCACAGATAAGCCAGATGAGAGCTTATGAACTTGATGCTAAGTCTGGGTACAGGGGAGTTTTTGGTTCAACAGGCAACTTTGAGAATGCTTTTTAATAAGCAAATGAAATCCAAATCCAAATTTTCTTTTTGGAAAATGAAAACAAGCAACAAAAGTGTACAAAACAATAAAAAATTTGGACTTCCAATCTTTAATAAACTCTGCACAAGATCTGGGAGTTCTGTCCAACTCAACAGATTTGACAATTTGACTTTTTATGAAAACTTGCAAAGTTGACTTTTATGAAACTTGATCCAATTTTACTGACTGAATATGATGTAATGAACTATTATGAGACTAGAACAAGTGATCTTAACTACTAATAAACTGATTTGGTGATCTATGACTCAAAAATCCTTACAGACAACCAATAAAATGATATCAAAGGCTAATTTGACTTTTTAACAAACAAGACTTGATTTTTATTGTTTGACTGAGCTAATACAACCCTAAGTGACAAGTAACAACCACAAGTATCAACAAAAAAACCCTAGAACACAGATATCTCAGTAATCCCAAACACACTGTTAAAAATATGGTTTATGATTTTCAAAGAGTTTGATAGATTAAGACCAAGCAATAGATTCTAAGGCTTATAATGTGATGAAGTAAGCTGTTTTAAGCACAGAAACAACAACACCAACAACAAATACACAAGAATCTCTACAGTACTAATTTGGTAGTGAAAATGAAAATGAGATCAACTAAGAAAACTATCACACAAGTACAAAATTTTAGATCATATTATCACTAACAAGCATCAAATAAGCACAAAGGAACTAACATTAAGCAGATTTAAGCATATGAACAGTGAAAATGAAAATGATGAGATTGAGCTTACAAATTGCACTCCTGCCAATTTCCAAGAACCAGAACCCAAGAACCAATCCTAACACTCCCCATGGAGTTCTAACCCATGGCCATCCAGAATTAACCATGCTCCAGCCATCTTCTTTCTTCTTCACTGAATTTTTATTTTTCACTGTATTTTTTGTATTTTTTTTTGTATTTTTGATTTTTGATGCTAGACTGCTTTTTAAGGTTTCTAATAGCTTTTATAAGCTATCTAGGAGCTTATGTGGTCTAATTGAGTCCTTATCATCAACTAATAACAACCTAAAGTGAACATGAGATTTTTAAGAGATAATTTGCACAAATTGAATTCATAAACATAAACTGAGATTGATATTGAAAAGAGGTTTGAAATACACTGAAACAACTTAATTCAACATTTAAAAGCTAAACATTACACTGGAAATTGAAAATTACACTATTCGACTATGATTAACTAAAATTACACTAGATATATTTCTCTGCTCCATCTCTTTCTTTATATAGTGGTCCATTAGGGTTTGTGACCTCCTCTGAGCATTTCCCACTCTTTTCTATGGCCATTGGATTACTGAGGCTTCATCTTGACCCTCCACGTGTTTTGGTGGGAAAAATGGAATGAGGCAAGTTTGGACAGTTATAGCAATTGGGGGTGGCAGCATTTAATGCTGAGGTGAAGGGTTAGGTTTAGTGGTTTGGGCGGTGGGAGAGGTGATGGAGGTGATGGGTTACAGGGTTGCAAGTGGTGTGGGGGAGGGGATGAAGGTGGGAAAGGGAGAGTTTGACTGGGGTCAAACATGGGGTACGGGGTTTTATTATAGAAAAGGGGTAAATGGGCTTGTGGGGTTGGGCTAGCAAAAGAAAAGGGCCAAAAGTAAGGGTGGGGTGGATTTGTTTTGTTTTTGGACTTGGACTTATAGGTTTATGAATAATAAAGGGATCCGTTTGGTTTGTAAGGTTTTAAAGCCCAAGGACTAAAAGTGTAAAATCTGAATTTTTGAAGGGCTGAGTTTGACATCATTCCAAACTTATCAAAGGGGCCATTCTTGCCAAGGATAAATAATGTGAGGACCTTTGTTGACTTTTTCCACTTTTGAAATTCCAGGGACCATTTCTGCCACACTTGAAACTTCAGGGACCAATCTTGTAATTTCACCAAACTTTTCACCCAATGATTATTTTTGCCAAAGTTTCATAATACAAGGACCATAATTGTATTTTTCCAAAAGATTTTAATCCCAGGGGCTATTTTTGACAACTTTGCAAAGTTCAGGGACTAAACTTGTAAACTTTTGAAATTTTTCACCAAAGGACTAATTATGACAACTTTTGATTTTCTAAGGACTTTGGTTGACTTTTCTTTTAAAATAAATACTTAGGGACTAGATTTGACAGGTTTTGAAAGTTGAGGGACTGAAACTGCCAATTGTGCAAACTTTGTTCGTTTTTCATTTGTTTTCAAACATTTTGCATCTAAAACATATAAAACACAACCCTGGGATATTTTCAGTATTTTGATGCATATTTGGGTGTTTTTGGATGTTTTGGCAGTTCAGATGAGACAAAAATGATGAGTATTTACACACTCATCAGATATTCTGAATATCACTTATGATTTACATTTCATGTTACAAAACATTAGTTGAAAATCACTTGTGATATTCAGAAAATCACTTGCGATATTCAGAATATCATTTGTGGTACTCAGAATATCACTTGTGATATTTTGAATATCACAGAATGCTTCTTTTTTTTGAGAATCCTAGACTGTCTTTAGGCCCTAGGAATGAAAGATCGAACTTGAAACGCGGAGCCCGAGCGTCCGGCGAGCGAGTGGTTAGTGGTGATATTTTAAAAATCACAGAATATCACATGTGATATTCAAAAAATCAAGTGTGATATGAATATCACTTGTGATATTCTAAATATCACAGAATATCACTTGTGATATTTAGAAATGTATGAAAACGTCTGAAAATGGCCAAAAACATTTAAAAAAAGGACGAAAACGAATGAAAACGGGCGAATATGTATGAAAATGGACGAAAATGTATGAAAATGTAAAAACACGAATGAAAAAGGAGGAAAACATATGAAAAATGGACGATAACGAAAAAACAGACGAAAACGTATAAAAACAAATTAAAACGTAAGAAAATGGACAAAAACTTATGAAAACGGACAAAAGCGTAAGAAAACGGATGAAAACGCAAGAAAACGGTCGAATATGTTTAAAACGGACAAAAACTTATTAAAGCGTAAGAACACGTCTGAAAACGGACAAAAACGTATGAAAAATGGACGAAAACGAAAGAAAATGGATGACAACGTATTAAAACGAATGAAAACGGACGAAAACGTATGAAAGCAAATGAAAACGTAAGAAAACAGACGAAAACGGACGTAAACGGGCGAAAATGTGAGAAAACGAAAAAAAACGTATGAAAACGGACAAAACCATATAAAAAGGGCGAAAACGTAAGAAAAAGAGAAAAAGTACAAAAACATAAGAAAAAGGACGAGAACAAACGAAAACGAAAAAAAATGTGAAATAGAAAAAAGAGAAAAAAAAAAGAAAAAAGAAAAGACTAATAAGAAAGACAACACAAAAAAAAATAATAAAAAATAAAAAAAAATAAAATAAAAAAATTGACTTATGGTTTCATTTTTTATCTTTGGTAAGAAAAATAAATAAGGACGGGTCCTTAGAATTATTTGTGACCTTTGAGGAGCAGTATGAGGTGAAAATCTCATGTGCTGAAGTCCAGACGCAGCATGGTACTCTTTCTACCACTATGTTAATATAGAGATGGTTTCAATAAATAATTTTTATCAATAGAGAACACTCATACAATATCTTAATTGAATTATATGTAATAATCAATAAATTCCATTGAATTAATTATAGAGATACACATGTCTTTTTTCAGCCGACTCAAGTCCCACCATTAGATCAAAGTAGATGGATGGTGTGGATTTATCCCTTGGTAAGCACCTAAATAAAAATATGCAAAATAAAATGACTCATATTAAGAATCTCGGTATTGTATTGTATCAGGTTATTTATGTATAGATTTTTATTAAATGAAAGTATTAGGTATAGCATGCAAAACACATGATGTAATTTTGATAATTGTTAATCGACTAAAAAAACACATGATGTATAGACTTTTATTAAATGAAAGTATTAGGTATAGATTACAAAAGTTGCGATGTAAAACCGCAAGTTGTATAAATATAAAATATAAAATCCACAAGCTGTACAAGTGAAAAAAAAAAAAAAAAAAAAAAAAAAAAAAAAAAAAAAAAAAAAAAAAAAAAAAAAAAAAAAAAAAAAAAAAANGAAAAAAGAGGATTAGACTAGTTGGCATCAGCAATTCAGCAGTAGGCAAGCATAAAAAATATAGCATTGCCGGTAAGTAAAACTTTCAAATCACACTAATGTAAATCACAAGTGAGCTATTAATTTTTTTAAGGAATTTATGTCATATTCTTGTAAAATTTTAAAATTATATTAATATCATTTATCAATTTTTTAATTACTTTAATATCCTTTCAAACCTTTAAAATACACATATATCCAAAACACATTATCAAAATCTTAAAATAGAAATCATTTATAGTTATAATATTTAACATGTTATTTTACACTTTTATTCTATTGAAAATGATTGACATAAAATGAAATAAAAAATTGAAAGTAAACCAAAAATTGATGAAAATAAATATATCTCTTAATTGCATTATGGAGTTGTGAATAAAACATATACAAGCACTTGATTGAATTTATCCTGAGAGAAGGGTAAAAAAGTAATATAACATATAAGCAAGATATATTTATTTATTTATTATCTTAATTCACTTAAATATGATGGAAATGTGGTTTTGAATAATTTTGTGTATTACGAAAGTTTAGAAGGAAATTGAAGTAATTAAAATACGAAAGGATATTGGCGTAATATAACATTTTTGCAAAAATATAAGTGTAAATCTCTGTTGTTTTAAATGCAATTATATAATATATTTCGGGTCTTATCAAGTTAACCCGATAACTCGATAAGATAAATAATCAAACCTTAACCCGATCCTATATAACAATATCGAATTATCGAATTATCAAGTTCGGATCATGTACAACTCGTTAGTTCAACAACATTATAGGAATCAAACCACCCCGTGAAATAGTTGATTGGCAAGTTATTGTGTTTTAAGCTTGGCATGCAAGTGTGGCTTTTCAATAAAGTGAATTAGAAAAGTTTCATCCTAGTTAACTTTCAATGTTAATGAGGTTTAATTACTCTCGTAACTTATTATGCTGATGTCATAATCTATCTTTCTTATTTTTATAACTAGTTATAATACCCGCGCACGCGCGGGTTTTTTTAAAATTTTTTTTAATGATATATTTTTATTTATTAAAAAACAAATAATTTAATCTTTGCTTTGTTTGATTTATGATTTTTAATTTATAGTTTTTTTATTATTAAAGTTAATTATTTAAATAATTTAATCCTATTGTCAATTGCATCTTATTTATATTTTTTGTATTTATTAGTATATCAACAAAACGAATTTATAAATTTATAAATTAAAATTAATAATTAAAATATTACGTAATAAGGAAATAACTTTTTTTTGAAATACGAAAGTCCCCACTTGAGGTTTTGTTTTATTATATAAAAGATTCGGAATAGTCATTTAATTATTCTACATTTTAAATAATAATAATGTTCCAAACTTTTTTAGATTGCAATGTGAGCCTATCAATGAGTTTCCAAAGCATTTATCCGGTCACTTAGTTTTTCGACAATATTTCTTCGATGATCCTTTTTACCTGCGAACCACCAACTTCATATATCACCGCTAACACCATAACCCAACACCACCACCTTCATCTATGACCACACCCCCACCATCACCTTCATCTATCACCACCACCATCCTAACATACCACCACCACAACCACCATCGACTGTCGCCACCACCACAAAATCACCACCAAAGTCGGTTGAGCAACATATAATGACCCAACACAACCGGATGTGGTAGTGGTGTGGGTGGCGATGGTGGAAGCCGCTGGTTGTGGTGTTTGTGGGTTGTGGTGATAAATGAAGGCGGTGGTGGGTTATGGTGGTTGTGGTAATAGATGAAGGTTGCTTATGGTGGTGGTGCTATGGTGGTGGTGCTGGTGATAAATGAAGGTGGTGGTGGTAGATCGTTGGAAAAGATGATCAAAGGGAAAGATCATCGGAAAACTGGGTAACCGGCTAAATAACTTAAAAACCTGTTGGTAGTCTCATATACAATTAAAAAAATTTATGGTATACTAAATTGTAAAAAAAAAATAGGGTACCTTAAATTAAAAATGGATATAAGTTGGGTACACTTTTATTCAATTTACCTTTTTTAAGTTGTGGCGTAGTTTAAAGAGGTACATTTGTAGGATCGAAAAACATGTTGATTTATGTGGTTCGGGAGGTCGAGATTGATCAAAGAATACAAAAGTAAACATGGTTCTAAAAAGAGTGAGATAGTAAAGAGAGGCTCAGGTTAAAGAGAAGATATTATTACAACTAACCAAATGCTTACATACCCAAACGCCTCCTCATAGAGAGTCATGAGGGGTATTATAGGCTCATTACAACTTAACTATGCCTCTTGTAAATAATAGGTCCCCGCGAGCACAACTTTCTATGTATCTAGTCCAGTACACGTGTAAAACGTCAGCTTCACAAAATAATAAAGCTAACAACATTCTTTCTTAAACTTTGTAGTTCCTGATATCGTATAACTCTTACTCAAGGTTTTTCAACTCGTGATCATACATAATATCATTTTTGTGTTTGCAAAATTAAGATCATAAGAGCATATCAGATATTAAGTTTAGTATAATATCATTTTCTTAATAAGCGTTGTAATATAATCTATAAATTATTATATATCAATCATATATCAAACGTATATGAATACTTAATAAAGATGTCGGCCTAAATTATAACTATGAATGTTTAAGAGACTTAACAATTTCTTTTTTTTCTTTTTTTAGTCTGTAAAACTTAATATACAAATTTAAGTAGTTGTTTTAGCTTGTTGTTCAAGCAAAGTATTAAGATTGGTACGGATCAAAATTTTAGGATCTTATGCTAAAGATAGAGATTTTATAAGTTCTTTCACTTGCAAAGATCCTATGTTAGATCGAGATTGTTTTTGCTTTGTAATATTATAAAGCGTATGATTTTAATATCAGGATCAATATCTTAACAACTATGATTATTTGTGCTAAGATATTAACTTTTTTCCGTCAACGGTAATTTTTCTTGTTTTCAAGTAACGCTTATAACTTTCCAGATATTATTCCATAAAACATGTTTCCAAGTCGATAATATAATAACTAAAAATTAAAAGTAATACTTTGATGGTAAAATAAATATTTACATTTGTGTGATCCTACCAGAAAATGGTCATGCATAAGAATACCCTTCAGATTTGAAAGGCTATTCTCTATATCTCCTTAATCTAGTGATCTTGAACTGGAATTACGTAACTTGGTGTAGCTTTTGAGTACGTTCTCTTAATTATTACGTCAAAGTTAGATTTTGGTGAGCTCGTTGGAAATAGCCTAAGGACAATAGATATATAAAATGATTAAAAGACAGCTGCTCTTAACGTAAAAAAGCTGTCTTCATTGAATGGAGGGGGGTTTCTTGGATTAAGGATGATGGATAACAGTTGAGATAGCAAGAAAATTAATATAATGAGTATAGTAAATTATAAAATTTACTATGTACGATATCTTAATATGACTTGGGGATCCGGGAACATTAACACTACTTCATGCAAAAAACATGAGTTTTGCATTGGCAGCCTGTCAATGGCAGACACATGAATAAGGGTGATTTTATTGGAATATTTAACATTGTATAGGAAAAACATATGACAATATGTATTTTCTTATTAGTATTTTTGAAAATTTTCATTTCACGCATATTTTTCAGATCGATTTCCTAGAAACCGCAGTTTTCATGTGCCCCTTGTTAATGCCGACTGTGTAAAGTATGCGCATGCTCAAATTTTCCAGGACAATTTTTGGGATAAATATCCCAATCGTGATAGTAAGAAATGATGCATGAAAGTATTGTAAGACTAATATACGTCCCTGTTACTTTTCAAATATTGCCAGTGCGAAAGAATATATAGAAATGCTACCTTATATTCAACAAGAGAAATTAAGTAGTTTTAATCCACTACAAGGTATATAGTGTTTCTTATTAGAAGTGGGCTTTGGCCCATACAAAAATATGTGCACTAACTTATACAAGGTACTGTATTAAACACCGCCAAAAAAAAGAGTTGACATCACTATGAAAAATGCTTTATCTTCCTAATATTTTAGCCTAAAAATCTTTCTAATACCATATTATGCAATGTAGATTTCATTTATTCACCCTTTTTATATTCTTTTCTGATTATGCTAGATGTAATAATCTATAAGTTAAAGTATGCGCATGCCAATGGAAGCACTATCCTTGTGCTAAATAAAGTATTAAGCATATACTGTATTACCCATTGTACTTGTTTGAATTTTTAATACCATGATCATAGCATGAACGACTATTATTTTATGTTTATGATTAACGCGGTTCCGTTGATTAGAAACAATCGAGAACCTAATCTTTTATCATGCTCCTAATACTTTATTATATAAATATAAAACTAGCTTATGTATACAAATTTAAATAGAAATGTAATGAAGCAAGGTTGTGCCTTTTGTGGTAGCACGCTTCTTAATATAAAGCGTTGTCCCCCGCATTGCGGTAAATGACAAAATTAACATTCCGACTTCAATACTCCATTCGGAAACATGTTCATCGATTTATTAAAATATAATCAAGCATACAGAATCTCAGCGTACGCCTACGGTTGAGTTGGCTTCAAATTAAAAAGTAACTTTTTTAAAGTTCCGTCACCTTAAGCGACAAATTTTAATAGTTTTCATTTTCTAAAACTTGCCTAATTATTATATATAATTAATAGTTTTAATGCTCATGCACGTTTACTTTTAAGTATTACAGTGAATCAATTTATTAGCATATAACGTTAACAAAATATACGTTAAAATCTAATCTAACACTAAAAATGTTACCACTAAGTTGGTCTTGTAACATGTCAAAAGTGTTCTTTTCTATTACATATCAAACGAACTGTATCATAGTAGGTCAAAAAGTGTTCTTTATAACTTATAAGTATCATTGAGCGATTACATTGGTCCATCTTTAATCTAAACTGCTTAATAATTGTTATTATTATTATTATCAAAAAGACATTTTTCTGATTTTACTGCTTCCTTTAAAGGGCTTGAATGGTAACACTTACTGAAAATATAGTGCAGAGCAACACAATCATCCCGGAAATATAACTCAAAGGAAATGAGAAACCTTATAAATCAAAGAAATTGTATGAGACTTTGCCGTAGCTTATTTTGTAAACTAACGTCAACTTTCACCCTTACGTCATTGCTATCAATTCTAAATGGAAGTTGCTCCTAGCTCAAAATGTCAAATTCCATGTCTTGTCAAACCTTCCTCTGATCTTGCTAGAATACACTTTGCTAAAAAAATGATTTGATCAAACTAACTGAATATAGCATATGATGTGTTACCTACTGATACTATGACATGCTAAAATAAGATCCGTAAGCCATTAAGTACAAACTACGCTCTAATTGCATGCGACTACATTAATGCGCATGCTATAGGTTAAATTCAAAGCATAAAATATTAGTCGCGTCTTATAAATAAAAAATTTACATATCTGAATAGCATTTGATACATGCTTATCTTCCCTAAATTGTGTTAGATTTGGTAATTCCCTGTGCATCTTATCATTAGCAACTGAAACATATATAATACAATGTATCGTGTTCCACAATTAACCATAATGGGCCTAACTAATACTAATGATGTTAATACACATGGACTAAATAGAATGCACAGCTAATACTCCCCCGTAGTTTGAGCGGGAGGCATTCGAATATTCAAAATGGACTGAAAATCAATAAATAATGCAGCAGGAAGTCTCTTAGTAAAGATGTCAGCATACTAAAAACGAAACGGAACATGAAGCACACGAACTTGTCCTGAAGCAACATAATCACAGACGAAATGAATGTCGATCTCAATGTGTTTCGTACGTTGATGTTGAACAGGATTCATCGATAAATATACGACACTGACATTATCACAATAGACAATAGTGGCGGTAGACAAAGGCTTATGAAGCTCACGCAGCAGATTGCGAATCCAAGCTGTCTCAGCCACCACATTAGCAACACCATGCTACTTGGCCTTAGCACTAGACCGAGATAACGTCACCTGTCGTTTAGCAGACCAAGATAACAATTTGTCTGTGTAACAATAAGCTGAGCAGTAGAAGAAAGATGCAGCTGAAGACAATGATCAAAAGTACCACGAATATAGCGTAATATACATTTCAAAGCATGAAAATGTGTATCACAAGGGTCAAGCATATATAGATAAACCTGCTGAACCACGTATGAAATATCCGGGCACGTAAAGGTAATATACTGAAGGGCACCAGCTAAGCTCCGATATAAGGTGGGATCAGCAAAGTCTGTACCATCAGATCCATGTTTGGACTATGTATCAACAGCAGTGTAGCACGGATTGCATTTCTGCATATGAGCTCTCTCAAGATTTCTTCAGCAAACTTGGACTGCGATAAAAACATACCAGATGCTTTGCGGGTTGCAGAAACACCAAGAAAATAATTAAGAGCCAAAATCCGTCATTGCAAACTTACCATGAAGAGCAGTGATAACACGCTGTAAAAATGCAATAGAAGAAGTAGTCAATATAATATCATCCTCTTACAGTAACAAGTAGGCCATGTCCGATCCACGATGAAATACAAACAACGACGCAACAATTTTGAATTGTTGAAAACCAATCCGAGTAACAAATCCTGCAAACTGTTGAAACCACACTCTAGGGGCTTGCTTAAGCCCATACAATGATCACTGCAAATGAAAAACATACTCTGGGTGAGCAGGATCTACAAACCCAGGCGGTTGATGCATATAAACTATCTCCGATAAGTGATCGTGAAGAAAAGCATTTTTCACGCCAAGCTGATGAATATGCCAAGCACGAGACACTGCTAGACTAAGTACAGTACGAATAGTAGCTGGTTTGACCACGGGACTAAAAGTCTCATCACAATCAATCCCCTGCTGCTGATTTTGACCATTTGCAACAAGTCGCACCTTATACCTGCTTAAAGTAACATCTGTATGAAACTTATGCCTGAAAAGCCACATAGAACAAACAATATTCACATTAGCTGGACGGGGCACAAGTACCCACGTACCGTTAGTAATTAAAGCATTGTATTCATCTAACATAACTTGTTTCCACTGAGAATCACGAAGAGCATGAACATGGGACCAAATAAGTGGATAAATGGTTGTGACATGACAATTCATACGCTCAAGAGGTTTAGATATACCAGCTTTAGCACGTGTGACCATGGGATGAGTGTTAAGAGTTGGAGTAGGTATATTGAGTTGTTGCAAGGCGGTTGCGTATGGGCTGTAGTGACATTATTGGGCTCGGTGGTAGGAGGTTGGATAGGAGTCATGGTATCGGGCTGCATATGTAGGTTAGTGTTTATAGGAGTGGTGGTTTGTATAGAAATGGTTGTATCGTGCTGAGGTGCGTGATGGTTATTAGGCTTGGGTGTGGCGTGGTTTATTGGGGTGGGGGAATTGTGTTCGGTGGGCCAGTAGGTGAAGGATTAGGCGAGTTGGTGGTAGGTTGTTCATGGGCTACCGTTGGTATTGGTGAAACAAGTAGTGGTATTGTAGACAAAAAATAGTAAGTTGGAGGCATGTACTCGTGCAATTTTGCGAAAGGGAAGGTGTCCTCATCAAACCTAACATGCCGTGATAGGATGATTTTGTTTGAGGATAAATCAAGACACTATATCCATGTTGGTTGGCGGGGTAACCAAGAAACACACAAGGAGTAGATCGTGGTTGAAGTTTATGATCAACATGTATATAGGGATAGCAAAGGTTCTCGAATACACTAATCTACAATTCAAAATATAATGTGTTACATATGGTTGAAAGCTATGAATGTTTAGTTTCTATGAAAATAAGGTGAAACTTTTAAAATATTGAAGGAAAATTTATGTTCATTTTATTACATTTTTAGATATTTGAATATTCAAATTAGTGTTTAATCACATATTTCTCATGCAAGTTTCAACAACGAAAATAAAGAAGAAAAAGAAAAGACGAAAAAGGACAAAAAAATGTTTGTTGAAAATATATCAAAGTGCCCATTTAAAGAAAGATAAATAAATGATCGTCGCAATGGTACAATTTTTTTAGCTTAACAATTACGGGTTTAAGATATATTAATTTTTTTTAAAAATGGGTGAAAATGAGCTTATTATTCAAAGACTTTCCCGTTTTTGCAATGGAAACACATATTCATGGCTTCTTAATCATATATCACGCACTGTATTCGAATTATTTAGATTATAGGATTTCATTTATGAAACTTCTGGCAGAGAGGGGGAAGCGAAGAATGAGCCGTGCTAGGACGCGGGGATATAGCTAGCAAGTAAGCAGAAAGGTTCTCCTTTTATGACCGACTACAACAAGCTCACGACTCTAATAGAAAGAAAGGGTAAGCTCTATGCTCTATTTGCCTCTATAATCACATGTGAACAAATCACATGAGGTAAAAAGCACGTGATTTTATGTGTTTTATCCAATTTTGACGAATTAACTACACTAATCTACAATTCAAAATATAATTTATTACATATGGTTGGAAACCCTATGAATGCTTAGTTTCTACGAAAAAATGGTGAAACTTTTAAAATATTGTAGAAAAGTTATGTTCATTTTATTACATTTTTAGATATTCGAGTATTCAAATTAGTGTTTAATTATATGTGATTTCTCATGCAAGTTTCAACAAAGAAAATAAAAAAGAAAAAGAAAAGACGAAAAAATTGAAAAAAAGACCAAAAAAAAAAATGTTTGTCGAAACTATATATCAAAGTGCCCGTCTAAAAGAAGATAAATAAATGATTGTCGCAATGGTACAATTTTTTTCTTAACAATTAAGGGTTTAAGAGACATTAATTTTTGAAAAAAATTGGTAAAAATTAGCTTATTATTTAATACAAAAAATAAATGACTATGATTGATTCTTAATATCTTAGGGCATCTACTATGTTAGACCTTTATAAAGGTTTATAGTTGATTAATATCATCAATTCTTAAACCTTTTAGTTGTATAAACCTATTTCCAATACACATAAACTTCTTAAAGTTTTATAAACATCACATATATCTCAAATGTATTAAATTGTGAAAAGGCTAAAGATGGTAGACTTTTTCATGCCAAGTAAACTTAAAATGGGTTCTCACTATGGTTAACAAAAGTATGAACCTATTCAGCATATTATAAAGAGTTAATTTCATAAACGGTCCCTGTGGTCTGTCGGGTTTAACGAAAATAGTCCATAAACTTTTTTTTAACGGATCCAGTCCCAATGGTTGCGACCCGTAACGGGTTTGGTCCTTGAGACTAATTGTCATTAGTTTTTTTCGGTTAGCTAACGAACGTTAGCAACAAACATTTGCAACATTAAGGGTCCGTTTGGTTTATAAGTGGGTTTAGATTAGGATTTAGATTTGGTATAGAATTTGGGTTTGAAGTGGGTTTAGGAGAGAGAAATTATATTTATTTATAAATATTTTATAATAAATTTTGAATACAAAAGTTTATTTTAATACTAAAAATATGGAATGACATAAAGAGGGACCCACATAAATAGAAAGAAAAAAGAAAAAGGGCCCACCAAAATAAGCCAAACCACCTCAATACCTACCTAAGTAGTATAATATCACATTTTTATTCAATCTATCATTCCCTCTATCAAAAAAGCCAACCAAACAATTGATTATGGTCTTTTCAAGGCAAAACCCAAACCAAAGTGCCATACCAAACGGCACCTAATCCTTTATACTGACGACCTTTTATGCTTAACTTAAAATTTGGTTTCATTATTTTTATTAATTGTTTTTCAAATATCTTTATACACGTTTTTGTACACACATTTTTATAAACGTTTTTGTACACACATTTGTATACATACCTTTTTATAAATGTTTTTATAGACATGTTTTTATACACACATTTTTATATATACAGTTATATACACATTTTTATACTCACGTTTTTATACACACATTTTTATGCACACAATTATACACACATTTGTATACACGTTTTTATACACATGTTTTTATACACGCATTTTAATAAACACATTTATACATATATTTTTATACATGTTTTTTATAAACACATTTATACACACATTTTTATACACACGTTTTTATACACATCTTTAATTTTATATACATTTTTGTACACACATTTATACACATATTTTTATACACGTCTTTATACGTACTTTTTTATACACATTTTTATACACGTTTTTATACACATGTTTTTATACATGTTTTTATACACATATTTTTATACACGTTTTTATACACACATTTTTATACACACATTTATATATACATTTTTATACACATATGTATATAAAAACGTGTATAAAAATGGGTGTATAAAAACGTGTATGAAAATATGTGTATAAATGCGTGTATAAAAATGTGTGTATAAAAACGTGAATAAAAAGTGTGTATAAAAACGTGTATAAAAATATGTGTATAAAAGTGTGTATAAAAACGTGTGTATAAAAATGTGTGTATAAATGTGTGTAAAAAATATGTGTATAAACATGTGTGTATAAAAATATGTGTATAAATGCGTTTATAAAAATATGTGTATAAAAACATGTAGAAAAATGTGTGTATAAAAATGTGTGTATAAAAATGTGTATATAAATGTGTGTATCAAAACGTGTTTATAAAAATGTGTATAAAAATATGTGTATAAATGTGTGTATAAAAACGTGTATAAAATGTGTGTATAAGTGTGTGTGTATAAAAACGTGTATAAAAAATGTGTGTATAAAAATATGTGTATAAAAACGTATGTATAAAAACATTTATAAAAAGATATGTATAAAAATATGTGTACAAAAACGTGTATAAAAATATGTGTATAAAAATGTGTGTACAAAAACGTATATAATGATATTTGGAAAAAAAAATTAAGAAAACCAAATTTTAAGTTAAGTATAAACGGTCGTTAGTATAAAGGTCTAACATTGCAAATGTTTGTTGCGAACGTTCGTTAGATAACGGGAAAAAACCTAACGATAGTTAGTCTCAGGGACCAAACCATTACAAGTCGCAACCATAAGGACTGGATCCATTAAAAAAAGTTTAAGGACTATTTTCATTAAACTCGACAAATCACATGAACCATTTATGAAATTAACTCTATTATAAACCTATTTGTAAACCACTATAGTGGATGTTCTTAGCATGTCAACGAACTTTTAGGGTGTGTTTAGTAAAGGAAAGCTTCTCTGTTTTCCAGAAATATTTTCCTAGAAAACATAAGAAAATAGAAAACGCGTACAAATTGAGGGGTTTTTTTTTTTTTTTTTTTTTTTTTTTTTTTAATTTTTTTTGGTAAGATGGAAGACATTTTTTTTAAGTATAACTAAGTTTTTGAAAACTCCTTTTATGAGTTCTCCATAAGTTTTTCATTTTATAAAACCTCATCTAAACACGTTTTCAAGTGTTCTCTAGAGAAAGAATAACTCTCCCATTCTCAAGAAAATTGAAAAATGAAAACTAAGAAAGTTTTTCCATTACTAAACGCAAACTTAGTATGTAAATGATGGGTACTACTATTGAATATTGATACTCTTGGATCATAAAGTACAAATGTTTCGTACATTCTACCTCTTTTGACCTACAGTTTACAATACATCATAGTTTTTTATGTATCAGTTTTTGTTCTGCACTTTTTATCATTTTAATATTTTTAACTTGTTAAACTTTATATTTTTTATTCCGCACTTTTGTTTTCCGACAAAATTATAAAAATAAAAGTAAAATAAATATAAATAAATAAATAAATGAAAAACCATGAAAAATATTACTTGTAGAAGCATGTTGATCTTTATAACCTATCCCTTAAATGATCTTCAAACATTAAACATTACATACTTATTAGAACTTAGAAGAAGCGAATGTACGTGGCTCTATGTCGATATAAAGAAAGGTACATCAAAATTGTTAAGTTTGTATAGGAAGCTTCGTATGGATATAAGCCAAGACAAATTATTTGAATGGGTCATCGTCCCAATCGCCAGGAAAATAAGGATTACGTTGAATGAAGGTTTGTTTTATATAAAATCTTAATGGGCCTCGCATTCTAGGTGAGTGTAAAGGCCAAAAATGTTTTGTTAATTTTCAAATTACTTGAATGGGTCATCTTTTTTATAGGATTTGAATCATCGCACTCTATTCTTTGGTAGGATGGTGGGATGTTCGGAACACTTCCATGTTGGAAACGTATTGGTAAAATAAGGTTTCATTCTTGATCGAAAACTTATATGCTGCTCCAATGATTATCAAAATGGAAATTAATCAAATTTGTCTGATTTATTGTTAACGGTTTAAACATAACTTGTTCCGGTGACAGAAAAAGGGTGGGTCTTAGGGCAACTAATTATTTATATAATGTAAGTGTTAATTCTTGTAAAAAAAAACATAATTTTTCAAAATGTACCTTGTTCAAAAATATGTGTTTACACTATTGTTTAGTTTTTCGGTAAATGCTTGCGGTCATTTATAGTCCTAGTTCCATCCCTGCTTGTTTCTATTTGGTTCAATCACATCTACTGTGCTTAAAAATCATAAACATGCTCAGTTGACAACATATACTATATTCTACCTCAATGACCTTATCATGTAAAGATAATCGCAAACTATACATGTAATCAGTGTGCACCTAAACTATATTAGTATTCTCAATGACACGAATGCGCGCCAATGGAACTTATAATTTTCATTGTATGATGTACAATTCAATACAAGATAATGAAATAGCTTAACTATCTATCTTGGCGAAATAATGGACATTGAATACGAAAATGACTTACTAGATGACAACGAATTACTCTTATTAGTTGTCAAACAACCATTCAATTGCGATGCTACTCTAGCAACGACCCTTGGTTTCTTCCTTTTATTGCCAATTTGGCCTTCATCTTGATCATCATCATCTTCTATAGACAAAAGATCAACCACTATCATTTGAGTTTCTGGTGGCTCGTCCACTGCCATTCGCCCTTCCAACCACTTCACAACCTCCACCATTTTTGGTCGCCGCCTCACTTTCTCTTGTATGCACCATAATGCCACATGGACCATCTTAGTCACTTCTTTTTCATCAATACCTGTTATCCATCAACCAAATAACTGTGAGTTCAAGTCAGATAAAATATATATATATATATATATATATATATATATATATATATATATATATATATATATATATATATATATATATATATATATATATATATATATAT
>LBNU01023486.1:8733-19648 GCA_014162995.1 Artemisia annua
TTTATCAAGTCTCGGTTATTTCAGTACATGTAATAGGTTGCTAGTTTATCTAAGTTATTCATGTAATCATTTAGAATCCAAGAAACATCCAATGGGCCTAAAAGCCCACGAATAGAACAAGATAGGGAAGAGAGGAGTGTTGCCCTACTCTTCACCTATAAATAGGACTCTTGTGTTATCATGTAACTTGTTGGTTATTTCAATATCATAAAGAAACTCTTGCACTTTTATTCTTCTCATTTGATCTAATCAACGAAACTCTATTTCTCATCTTATTTCTATCAAATCAATACTTGTGTTTACAATATGGTGACCTAACAGGGTGGAACTTCCAAAAAGGGAAGTCAAAAAAAGTACAAGTTATTACCATAATAGTGAGAATATTTGGTATGACATATCCAAAAGGATGGTTGGTGCTTCTCCAAATGAAGAAAGGAATGAGGACCACTACAAGTGGATGACAACTAACACCATCACATGTTTACTTGTACTTTGTACCGATATATATATGTCTAGTTTGTAACAGGGATAGTTGTGAATTCTAAATAAACAAAGATACTTAGTATTAGTTGATAGGATTCTCTTCTCATTAAATCTCAAGCTTAGCTTGGATTAATGAGAGTTTTATTGTCAATCAATGGGGATAATATACCGAAATTATCCCCATAAAGAAGCTGAAGATGTTATCATGTAGTCATGTTGGTATTGAGTAATCTTGTAACTATTATTCATTATTATTAATGAAATTGTTCTTTATGTTTATCAAGATTTGCTCAATTTACATGGACCAACAGTTATCATTCATACTTAAGCAATTGATTATGATTAGATTTTCTTTTTAGTTGCAAGCACTAAAGTACTAATATATTGTTATCATACTTGACTTCATGATTATTAAATATGATAAAGGAATGTCAAACTACTTTTCTTAAAGTGTCACCTTAGCGAGGACGTGGTGAAATCAAAGGGTTTATGAATCAAAATAATCTTTGTAAAGTGTAAAAGTTGCAAAGATCCATGTGTGGATTAAAGCAAACATTTAAGAGATTGAATATTTTATTCAATAATGAAATCAATGAATTGATTCTGAATAGAACAAAGGTAAGTTCCTATGTACACATTAGAGCTAGTGAGAGTATTATGTATGTTCTTAAATCTTAAATGTAGCAAATATATTGGAAATATCATTTAATTTAAACAAGAATGTAAACTTAAATAAGGAATGTATTTTCTATTAAATGATTTAAGAAATACAACTTACAACTTTAGATGAGAAGTTTACAAGAACAAAATTTTGCGGTTAACTGATTAAATCTATAGAACCAACCTAATGTGGCTTACACTTTTTTCGGTACAAAGTTAAAGACCGAGTTCTTCTTCGAGTATAACGAAACCCATTATGTATTGTAGTCCAACATAACAAACCTTGTGTTTTAAGGCCTAACCACATAAACCATCTAATCTGATTTGGAGTATATATGGTAATACATGAATGTGTATAATGATGATCCAAGACATTAGTGTCTAGTGGATGTGGATGCCTAATCTAAATGAACTTCTTATAATAATAAGGCTTCATGGATGAAGATGTCAAGATCAAAAAGCTTGTTGTGGTAGATATTCATGTATGTATGCTTGTGGTGGATGCGGATAACAAGATCTCTAAGCTTGCTTTGGTGGATTGTTAGAACCTAAGTTTATCTACATTTTATCAAGTCTCGGTTATTTCCGTCATTGTAATAGGTTGCTAAGGTATTTATGTTATGTATGGAACGTGTATGACTATGGACACGTCCAATGGGCCTTAAGCCCATGCGTTTAGTGAAAGGAAGGAGAAAGGGAGTGTTGCCCTAGCTCCTCTCCTATAAATAGGAATATGATGTAAACATATTTCTTGTTGGTTATTTCATTTACATAAGGAAACTCTTGCACTTTTATTCTTCATATTTGATCTAATCAACCAAACTCTATTTCTCATCTCATTTCTATCAAATCTATACTTGTGTTTACAATATTGTGACCTAACAAGTGGTATCAATCGCCAAATAGTAGGTGTAATTTTTGTTTTTGTTCTTAACGACCCAAAACCCACCTTTTTACTTGTTATTTTTCGTTAAAAGCTTGCTACTTTCTTGTTTGTTTCGTGTTTTTATCACATCTTTTACATCAAAACTTGTGTTACAAACTCAAACAACCAACAAATTTTCAAATTTTTTACAAAAATTTTGATTCGTACACTTTGTACCATTTTTCGAAATTTTTCAAATTTTTGAAAAGTGGTTCAAGTTTGCAACTTTCTTTAAGATTTCATCATTTTAAAGCTAGTTGTACAAGAATCTTGGAATAAAAACGTGTTTTTGAATTGCTTTTATCAAAAACAAAAATCTGCAAAAACTTCTACTTTTTTCGAGAAAGTTAAACCCTAACTTTCGAGATCTTTGTGTGTTGCTCCTAAGGTGTTTTCGTTGGTTACTCAGTGCTTTTCTCTCTTGTATAAGAAAGAAAACACTTCGACTCGTTGGATATTTTCGTTATTGTAGAATCTCGAAAATTTGTGGCAATTTTTCGAAACTTTTTGAATTTTTCGAGATCTTTTCTAGCTTATCGAAATCTTTTGATTTTCGAGATCCTTGGAAAACTTTCAAAATCCTTTCATAATTTTCGAGAACATTTCAAATTACCACTACAGAAAATTTTCTCGAAACTTTTTGCAAAATTTTCTCGATAAAACTTATTTTTTCGAAATCTTTTGGAAATTTTCGAAATCTTTTGAACTTTGACTGTTTTTCGAGATATTCAACATTTTAAGCTTTGGAAACATACTTGGGATAGTTTTCGAGAATTAGCATAACACTTATACCTTCTACAAGATCCATTTTCACACAAGTATTTCATCATGTCTCAACTACCGTACTCAAACTCTCCTTACACTCCACGTCACAGTACCGACCCTCGTCATGTACTACACTTTGGTAATGAATCATATCGTCCTATGTTGATTAATGGTAACTACACTACTTGGAAACGACGATTCTTACAATGGGTTGTTGTTCGTCCACAAGCTGATCTCATACTGAAATCCATTCTTCAAGGACCATATCAAATGAAATTCATTGCTGACTCAACAGGCTTCATTGAACTACAAACCAAAGACACTTTGACTGGCCATGACAAAGACCAACATGCTGCTGACTACCAAGCAAGTTGGTACATCACTCTAGGTCTTCCAAATTTCATCTACTCTAACTTGGTTTTTGAAGCTTGTGCTCATGAAATGTGGAAACATCTTGAAATCATGCATCAGCCACACAATGACCTAAGAATGAATCAGCTTCTACAGTCTTGTCTCCATAAGAAGTTCATGAAAAGTATCCTTCCTGCTCCACAAATCACTCTTCAGAGCTATCTCGAATCGTGACTGACAAATTTGGTTAAGCTTGAAGATGATACTACTCACGTGGAAACAACATCTGGAAAATCAACAGGAATGTCTAACATTTCCTCTCCTGTCATGGATAACTCACATGGAACTGTTGATATGCTCTTAATGGCTGACACACATGAACTCCAGGTAAGTGATTCCAGTCCAATCTATGACACTGATGCTCTGTATCAAGCATATGATTCTTATCCATGCCTGATACATGACAGTGGTTCTCCGTCTAACTCTATCTCAGACATTGCACAAGCTGTTCAATCTGATTCTATGTTATCTACTCATATAACTGATCAAATGTCCACAGTGGTGTTATTTGATGATAATCCAATAAACCCAGTTGTTACATTTGATGAAACAATTATATCCACTGCTCAAGATAACAATGATCAACTTGAACAACATGAGCTTTTGTCTGATTCAGATGCAGAATGGAGAATGTTACTTATGACCAGCCAAAATCAAAATATTCAGTGTCAAGCACTGAATGCAAAGTTGAGAGACAAAAACGTTGCATTAACAAGAGAACTTGAGCATTGTAAAACACAACTCAATTTTTTCAAAGCAAAAGCAGATAAGGAAACATGCTTAGAGACAACACTTCAGAAAAACACCGAATTACAAAACAAACTAAGCATGTTAACTGATTCTACTTTCTTTCAGTACTATAAATATTTCACAACTGAGATCCAAACATTGGAATATGCTGTTGAAAAGAATTCTGAACTCACTGTTGCCAACTTTCTTTCTCCTGTTGCGAAAGAAAGAAGGGAAATGTTACAAACTCAATTTACTCCAAGTCTTCAACGTTTGCATTCATATGCTAAAAGATGGGAACATGAACTTAACAAGGAAGTCAAAACCATCATGAATGTGTTTCAAGAAACTGAACAAGCAATTTTAAATCAAAAACGTCAAAATCAATTTTTACAAAAAGAAGCTAATCGACTCTTGGAACATGTTCTTAGTGCTGATATAATTTATGTGATTATGAATTCTCTTTATGAATCTGGTACTTCGATGCTTATTGATGATCACTGTGATGATGTTGAGTTGTTATCAAAACAAATTGAGACATTAAAAGATGAAAACGTTAATCTCGGAAAACACAATGATGATGTGCAAAACAAACTTTCAAATGAGATTTCTCAACTCAACAAAAAGCTTGAATGGTGTCAAAACCAAAGTCTTGATTTCAAACTGGAATTACAAAGTCTCAAAACTTCTACAACTTTTCAAAACGAAAATGAGGAACTTAAAAGTAAAATCTCGAGATATGAAAAGGAAATTGCAGAATTGCAAGAAGTTACAGATTTTTGGCAAAAGAGTCGTGATGAATATTTTTATTCTTACAGAAAACTCGACAGTGAAATTCAAGATAAAATGCACATTATCATTGAGCTGAAAGAGAAAATACGTATGCTTGAAAAAGGAAAATCTGTCAACACTAATGTAATTGCTCCAGGAATGTACTCATTAGACGTAACAAATATAGCACAACACACTAACAAGTCTAATTTGGATCCTTCCACTTCTACAGGAATAGTTGCCACTCATAGCGTTAGCAGATCCAAGCATAAACGAATGAAATGGAAGAATAGGATTTTGCAACATAAAAGAGAGACACTAGAAGCCTCTGAAGTAGAAGAACACCCTAGGACTTTGAATAAGACTCATCCTGCACTAGATTTAGATACCGATTTGGCAAATTATAATCCTAATCTATGTGAAACGAATGATGAACCTTTGAATGTTTTAAAAGTTGATGCTTCATGTGTGTTTTGTTGCAAAAGTATGTTATCTGGTGATCATTCCAAATGTGTTGCAAATTCTCTTTTATCTCGTCTTAAGAAACGTACATTAGGCAGAAAATCTAGGCCCACTAATGCTTCTAAATCTGTGCTAGGACTTATGCCCTGTGTAGTTTCTAAGAATGATATAGTCAACCCAGTAGTTGCGAACAATACCTCTAGGATCATGCCAACTGTCACTGAATTTGATATAAAGAAGGCTAAATCTAGTTGGAATTGGCAACGTTGGTTACAAAGGACACATAACTTTAAATGGATTCCTAAAATTGTTAACATGTGTGCTTCTAACCCAACGGAACCCACAACTTCTTCGGGTTCCACCCTTACCATTGTACCATCGTCGTCTCTTTCATGTGATGCAGGTGGTGCAAATTGTTCTCTGGATTGTTGATAGCGGATGCTCCCGACACATGACAGGCAATCTCAAACTGTTAAAAAACTTTGTCTCAAAGTTCATTGGTACTGTCAGATTCGGGAATGATCATTTCGCTGCAATTATGGGCTATGGGGACTATGTCAGTGGGAATATCGAAATTAGTCGTGTTTATTATGTTGAAGGCCTTGGTCACAATCTATTTTCAGTTGGTCAATTTTGTGATGGTGATCTGGAAGTTGCATTCAGGGAGAAAACATGCTTTGTTCGTGATCTACAAGGAAATGATCTCATGTCCGGCACACGTGGAAACAGTCTTTATACAATTTCAATGTCCGACATGACCGCTTCCTCTCCCATTTGTCTACTTTCAAAGGCTGAATCGACAAAATCCTGGTTATGGCACCAACGCATGTCACATCTCAACTTCCGAACTATGACTGATCTTGCTCGCCATAAACTAGTTGACGGTCTTCCAAGGTTCCGATATGCAAAAGATCACCTATGTCCCGCTTGTGAACAAGGAAAGAGCAAACGTGCACACCTCACCACCAAACCAGAACCGAGCACTGATCATGTTCTTCAACTTCTTCATATGGATTTATGTGGACCAATGCGAGTACAAACGATTAATGGGAAACGATACATACTTGTGATAGTCGATGACTTCTCCAAATGGACTTGGGTCTACTTTCTTCGAAGCAAAGATCAAGCTCCATCAATGATAATCACCTTTCTCACGAAAATTCAGGTTCAACTTCGCAACACAGTAAGAATTGTAAGAACAGATAATGGAACTGAATTCAAGAATCAAACTCTTCGTGCATACTTTGAGAAAGTTGGAATTGAACATCAAACATCAATTGCACGGACTCCCGAACAAAATGGAGTGGTCGAAAGACGCAACAGGACGTTAGTGGAAGCCGCACGAACGATGCTCATTAATGCTCAATTACCAGATTATCTTTGGGCAGAAGCCGTCTCTACCGCATGTTACACCCAAAATCGTTGTATGATCAATAAACGTCACAAAGTCACACCGTATGAAATTGTTCACAAACGAAAGCCCAACATACAACACTTTCATGTATTTGGATCTCTTTGTTATCCGAATAATGATCGTGATGATCTTGGAAAGCTTAAGGCAAAGGCTGACGTCGGTATCTTCATTGGATATTGTGAAAACTCCAAAGGTTTTAGAATCTACAACCGTCGTACTAGAGAGATTCAGGAGACTATCCATGCTAATTTCGATGAGCTCACAGAAATGGCTTCTGAGCAAAACAGCTTAGGACCCGCAACCAACCGTCTAAACTTTCCAGATTCTTCAGCTGAACCGTTGTCACTAACTCGTCGAGAATTGGAAACATTGTTTTCTCCTTTGTTCGATGATTCATTTGAGACACGTGCACCAGATGTATCCACTAGTTCCGCTGCTCAACCTGATAATATTCAAGTACCTGATACAACGGTTACTACAACTACAATAGTAACACCCGATGCACCCCCGACTGAATCACCAACAATAGAAGAACAAACCGCTTCCAACACCGACAACCCAACTGAAGATCTGAACCAACAACAAGTACCCGAACCTGCAAATTATGATCCAAATGCGTTCTTCAATCCGTTTGCTCCGACTCCGAACCTTTCTGATATTGCTGAGTCGTCAACACGCAACTTGGAACCAACTAATATGCAGCAGTTTCATAACCCTCACCCTTCAACACATCATTGGACTCGTGACCATCCAATTGTCAACATTATTGGTCATCCAACAGCTCCAGTTATGACTAGACAAAAACTTCACTCCGATGCCGAACATTGCATTTATGCTCTAACAGTTAGTCATGAAGAACCGAAAAATATTAAAGAAGCTCTCACTTACGACAACTGGATTGAATCAATGCAAGAGGAATTCAACCAATTCAAACGTCTTGAAGTTTGGGAATTAGTTGAACGACCGGATGGATTTTATGTCATTGGGCTTAAATGGATTTGGAAAAACAAGTTGGACGCAGAAGGCAATATTATTCGCAACAAATCACGTTTGGTAGCTAAAGGATATACTCAAGAGGAAGGCATTGACTTTGAGGAATCTTTTGCACCAGTGGCTAGACTCAAAGCTGTTCGAATATTTTTAGCATACGCTGCTCACAAAAACATGGTCGTTTATCAAATTGATGTGAAAACTGCATTTCTGAACGGTCAACTATGTGAGGAGGTATACGTTAGTCAGCCAGAGGGATTTGTCGACCCAAAGCACCCAAATCATGTCTACCGACTTAAGAAGGCTCTCTATGGTCTCAAACAAGCCCCCAGGGCGTGGTATGATAAACTTACTGCTTTCCTGATTGCTAATTCTTTTACAAAAGGTTTACTAGACCCAACTTTGTTTATTCAAAAACACGAGGAAGATATTTTAATTGTGCAAATATATGTCGATGACATTATTTTTGGCTCTACAAACAAAAAGTACTCAAACGCTTTTGCCAGATTAATGAAACAAAATTTTGAAATGTCAATGATGGGTGAACTTAGTTCTTTTTCGGACTACAAGTTCATCAGTCTCCCCGTGGAATTTTCCTAAATCAGTCCAAATACGCTCTCGAGATAATTAAGAAACATGGAATGACCAGTTGTGATACTTACAATACTCCTATGGCTAACACAACTAAGTTAGATGAGGATCCAAATGGGAAACCAGTTGACCCCACAAAGTACCGAAGTATTATTGGGTCACTGATGTATCTCACTGCTAGTAGACCGGATATTGTATTTGCTGTATTTATGTGCTCTCGCTATCAGTCCAGTCCAACTGAACGTCACCTCAATGAGGCTAAGAGAATCCTTCGATACGTAAAGGGAACCACTAATTTGGGGATCTGGTATCCGAAGGATTCCGGTTTTGAACTAATAGNATCTTGCTCGCCATAAACTAGTTGACAGTCTTCCAAGGTTCCGATATACTAAAGATCACCTATGTCCCGCTTGTGAACAAGGAAAGAGCAAACGTGCACACCTCACCACCAAACCAGAACCAAGCACTGGTCATGTTCTTCAACTTCTTCATATGGATTTATGTGGTCCAATGCGAGTACAAACGATTAATGGGAAACGATACATACTTGTGATAGTCGATGACTTCTCCAAATGGACTTGGGTCTACTTTCTTCGAAGCAAAGATCAAGCTCCATCAATGATAATTACCTTTCTCACGAAAATTCAGGTTCAACTTCGCGACACAGTAAGAATTGTAAGAACAGATAATGGAACTGAATTCAAGAATCAAACTCTTCGTGCATATTTTGAGAAAGTTGGAATTGAACATCAAACATCAATTGCACGGACTCCCGAACAAAATGGAGTGGTCGAAAGACGCAACAGGACGTTAGTGGAAGCCGCACGAACGATGCTCATTAATGCTCATTTACCAGATTATCTTTGGGCAGAAGCCGTCTCTACCGCATGTTACACCCAAAATCGCTGTATGATCAATAAACGTCACAAAGTCACACCGTATGAAATTTTTCACAAACGAAAGCCCAACATACAACACTTTCATGTATTTGGATCTCTTTGTTATCCGAATAATGATCGTGATGATCTTGGAAAGCTTAAGGCAAAGGCTGACGTCGGTATCTTCATTGGATATTGTGAAAACTCCAAAGGTTTTAGAATCTACAACCGTCGTACTAGAGAAATTCAGGAGATTATCCATGCTAATTTCGATGAGCTCACAGAAATGGCTTCTGAGCAAAACAGCATAGGACCCGCAACCAACCGTCTAAACTTTCCAGATTCTTCAGCTGAACCGTTGTCACTAACTCGTCGAGAATTGGAAACATTGTTTTCTCCTTTGTTCGATGATTCATTTGAGACACGTGCACCAGATGTATCCACTAGTTCCGCTGCTCAACCTGATAATATTCAAGTACCTGATACAACGGTTACTACAACTACAATAGTAACACCCGATGCACCCCCGACTGAATCACCAACAATAGAAGAACAAACCGCTTCCAACACCGACAACCCAACTGAAGATCTGAACCAACAACAAGTACCCGAACCTGCAAATTATGATCCAAATGCGTTCTTCAATCCGTTTGCTCCGACTCCGAACCTTTCTGATATTGCTGAGTCGTCAACACGCAACTTGGAACCAACTAATATGCAGCAGTTTCATAACCCTCACCCTTCAACACATCATTGGACTCGTGACCATCCAATTGTCAACATTATTGGTCATCCAACAGCTCCAGTTATGACTAGACAAAAACTTCACTCCGATGCCGAACATTGCATTTATGCTCTAACAGTTAGTCATGAAGAACCGAAAAATATTAAAGAAGCTCTCACTTACGACAACTGGATTGAATCAATGCAAGAGGAATTCAACCAATTCAAACGTCTTGAAGTTTGGGAATTAGTTGAACGACCGGATGGATTTTATGTCATTGGGCTAAAATGGATTTGGAAAAACAAGTTGGACGCAGAAGGCAATGTTATTCGTAACAAATCACGTTTGGTAGCTAAAGGATATACTCAAGAGGAAGGAATTGACTTTGAGGAATCTTTTGCACCAGTGGCTAGACTCGAAGCTGTTCGAATATTTTTAGCATACGCTGCTCACAAAAACATGGTCGTTTATCAAATGGATGTGAAAACTGCATTTCTGAACGGTCAACTACGTGAGGAGGTATACGTTAGTCAGCCAGAGGGATTTGTCGACCCAGAGCACCCAAATCATGTCTACCGACTTAAGAAGGCTCTCTATGGTCTCAAACAAGCCCCCAGGGCGTGGTATGATAAACTTACTGCTTTCTTGCTTGCTAATTCTTTTACTAAAGGTTTACTAGATCCAACTTTGTTTATTCAAAAACACGGGGAAGATATTTTAATTGTGCAAATATATGTCGATGACATTATTTTTGGCTCTACAAACAAAAAGTACTCAAACGCTTTTGCCAGATTAATGAAACAAAATTTTGAAATGTCAATGATGGGTGAACTTACGTTCTTTTTGGGACTACAAGTTCATCAGTCTCCCCGTGGAATTTTCCTAAATCAGTCCAAATACGCTCTTGAGATAATTAAGAAACATGGAATGACCAGTTGTGATACTTACAATACTCCTATGGCTAACACAACTAAGTTAGATGCGGATCCAAATGGGAAACCAGTTGACCCCACAAAGTACCGAAGTATTATTGGGTCACTGATGTATCTCACCGCTAGTAGACCGGATATTGTATTTGCTGTATTTATGTGCTCTCGCTATCAGTCCAGTCC